>CM042410.1:1612051-1784551 GCA_023634145.1 Thymallus thymallus
CTCATATGGAAAGAGGAAATGGTTAACAGAGCCTTCAGAAAGTATTCAGACCCCTTGACCTATTCCACATTTTGTGTTTCAGCCTGAATTCAAAATGTATTGAATAGATTATGTTGATCTCTCACCCACATACAGACTATACCCCATAATGTGAAAACATGTTTTTTGACTTTTTGGATAATTTATTGAAAATAAAATACAGAAATATCTCATTTACATAAGTATTCACACCCCTTTTGCTATGACAATCCAAACTGAGCTCAGGTGCATCCAATTTCCTTTGATCATCCTTGAGAGTCACTGCAACTTGACTGGAGTCCACCTGAGGCCAACTCAACTGATTGGAGTCCACCTGAGGCCAACTCAACTGATTAGAGTCCACCTGAGGCCAACTCAACTGATTGTAGTCCACCTGAGGCCAACTCAACTGATTGGAGTCCACCTGAGGCCAACTCAACTGATTGAACATGAAAGAAACAAGGACTCAAGTTATTTCAGATGTGTGAAGATTAGCGAATCCTGTTTCAGTATAAAAATGACAAGCCACATGTACAAGTGCATTGGACACACCCACAAGGCCAATACTAATCCCATCATAGGTCTACATTGGACATGCCCACGAGGCCAATACTAATCCCATCATGTCTACATTCGATACGCCCACAAGGCCAATACCAATCATCATGTCTGCATTGGACACACCCACGAGGCCAATACCAATCCATCATGTCTGCATTGGACACGCCCACGAGGCCAATATATGTTGAGGTCAGTGAGTGTAGCAGAGGGGTGAGTGTGTTGAGGTCAGTTTGTGTAGCAGAGGGGTGAGTGTGTTGAGGTCAGTGAGTGTAGCAGAGGGGTGAGTGTGTTGAGGTCAGTGAGTGTAGCAGAGGGGTGAGTGTGTTGAGGTCAGTGAGTGTAGCAGAGGGGTGAGTGTGTTGAGGTCAGTGAGTGTAGCAGAGGGGTGAGTGTGTTGAGGTCAGTGAGTGTAGCAGAGGTGTGAGTGTGTTGAGGTCAGTGAGTGTAGCAGAGGGGTGAGTGTGTTGAGGTCAGTGAGTGTAGCAGAGGGGTGAGTGTGTTGAGGTCAGTGAGTGTAGCAGAGGGGTGAGTGTGTTGAGGTCAGTGAGTGTAGCAGAGGTGTGAGTGTGTTGAGGTCAGTGAGTGTAGCAGAGGGGTGAGTGTGTTGAGGTCAGTGAGTGTAGCAGAGGGGTGAGTGTGTTGAGGTCAGTGAGTGTAGCAGAGGGGTGAGTGTGTTGAGGTCAGTGAGTGTAGCAGAGGGGTGAGTGTGTTGAGGTCAGTGAGTGTAGCAGAGGGGTGAGTGTGTTGAGGTCAGTGAGTGTAGCAGAGGGGTGAGTGTGTAGCACATGTGAGCTAGTGGACAGGTGAGTGCTAGGCTCTTTCTCATTTCATTCTTCTTTGATTCCTCTCCTCCTCCTAAAAATACATTGTAGAAGAAGGTAGAGGGGGGAGAGACCTTGTACCTTCTCCTCCAATACAGTTATGATACAATACAGGTGAGGGGATGTGAGTTATCAAGGAAGGAACAAGTGAGACTTGATGATGTCACCCGTCCTGAGACCTAAAGGTCTATAATCCTAGCCCAACCAATGTCATGGTTTTGGAATGATAATGAATGCTGCTGTGTTGGTCTGAAGTGCTGTTTTGGACAGGGGTTGCATCCCAGGTCAGCCATACAGGGATTGTTACACCCATGATCAAGGACATCAGCTGCTAATCTGTGTAATATCATCAGACAACATGAAAGTGAGTGACAACCTAATAAAGCAGGCTGAGGGAATACACCATACTGACCTCCAAGAATCAACACTTTATTTCATATCATACAAAGAATGCCTATGTGTAAGGTCAGCAAGCGATACCATACATCCGCAACACCAACAAGAAGCCCCTAATCACCAAAATTCCAACCCACATGAACGCACCACTCCTCTCTATTCCCAATCACCAGAATTCTAAACAGCTGTTTCCCATTACCCCATCAGTATATTACCCAGGTTCATTCTCCCCTCTGTGTGAGGTATTGTTTGTACGTACAACCCTACTAAGCCCTTCGATACGCTTTTGTGATTGATATTTCCAGTTTGACCTTTTCCTGCCTTTAGTTTTCGAGTCCGTCTAACCCTAGTCTGTACCGTAGCCTGAGTCTGCCCGTGTACCAACCTGTTCCAGTTTTTCTGATTACCCCGTTAGCCTGCTCCGTTTGTACTGTTGCTGTTTTTTCACTGGACTACCTGTTAATAACCTCTGCCTGTACATCTGACTTCTTTTGCCTGTTCCTGGAAAATATATTAAAAACAACATTTGCATGCTCTGCAAGTGGGACCTACCATCTGCCTCTGGGTGGTATTCTTACACTATGTAAATGGGTAGTGGGTTAAGACACCCATCTTACTCCAAATTAAGAGATTGAATAGTTAAAAGAATAGTGTCTAATACAAATAATAATAATTTCAGGGTTGGAACAGAAACCTGCTCACTCAGTAGCTAGATCTCTAAGAGCAAGGTTGGCCATGCATGTTCTAGGTCTATGCATTGTTACTGCATTGTTACTATAACTATAACACTCTTAACCGCTAGGATACTACCTGCCACCAAGCACTGTCATATTGCTTGGTGGCAGGTAGTATCCTAGCGGTCCGGTAGCCCGGACATTGAGCTGTTAGCCGTTAGCCTGAGACCCTACTATTTGCCGAGGGAATTCACGGCGGCCATTGCTGTTATTGTTTACATCCCGCCCTCTGCTGACGCAAATACAGCATGTGATGTCATCCACTCTGTTATCGCGAGGTTACAGACAGCGCATCCCAGTGCTTTCTTTGCCATTTCGGGGGATTTTAACCATGCATCTCTCTCTTCAACGCTGCCTACGTTCAAACAGTTCGTGAAGTGCCCAACCAGGAATAATAAAACTCTGGACTTGTTATATGCTAATGTGAAGGATGCATACAACTCCACTGCACTCCCTCCCCTCGGTAGATCGGATCACAACCTTGTCCACCTCACCCCACTCTACTGGCCTTTGGTCCAACAGCAGCCTGCAACCACCAGGACTATTAGGAGAATGAGGCCCTACAGGACTGTTTTGAAACAACAGACTGGGATGTGCTCTGTGAGGCTCATGGGGAGGACATCGATGGACTCACTGACTGCATAACAGACTATATTAATTTTTGTGTAGACAACACTGTACCCACCAGGAAGGTACGCTGTTTCCCAAACAATAAACCCTGGGTCACCAGCGACCTGAAGGCCCTGCTGAATGAGAAGAAGAGGGCCTTCAAGGAGAGGGACAAGGACAAGGACAAATTGAAATGCGTCCAGAGGGAGCTGAAGTTGCGGATTGCTGAGGGGAAGAGAGTGTATAAGGAGAAGATGGAGGACAAGCTGAGGCAGAGCCAGGTGAGAGAGGTGTGGAAGGGTATGATAAATATCACTGGCTTCAAAAAGTCAGTGGGCAGACGGAGGGGACCCAGGACAGAGCCAATGAGCTGAACCAATTTTTTAACAGGTTTGATACTGGCCCTGTCCACCTCCCCTCCAGCTCCCCAGACCACACACCCTCACGGCTATCCCACCCCCACTTTGCTCACAACACCTCTGCTGAGACAATCAGTGACCCCACCTCCGCCCCTGCTCCCCCTGGACTGATCCTCAACACCCCCCTTCCCCCCACCTGGGCTGGCTTTCACCACCAACCAGGTGAAGAGAGAGCTGGAGAGACTACATCAGTGGAAAGCGGCGGGCCCTGATGGCATCAGCCCAAGGGTGCTGAGGGTCTGTGCTGACCAACTGTGTGGAATACTCCAGCGTCTTTTCAACCTTAGCCTGAGCCTAGAAAGGGTCCCTGTGCTGTGGAAAACATCCTGCCTCGTCCCAGTGCCCAAGAAGGCACACCCCACTGTCCTCAATGACTTCAGACCTGTAGCGCTAACATCCCACATCATGAAGACCCTGGAAAGGTTAGTCCTCGCTCACCTCAGACCCCTGGTGTGTTCATCAATGGACCCCCTGCAGTTTGCATACCAACGCAACATCGGGGTGGATGATTCAATCATCTACCTTCTGCAGAGGGCCTACTCTCACCTGGACAACGCAGGTTGCACTGTGAGGGTTATGTTTTTTTACTTCTCCAGTGCCTTCAATACCAGGAGGATGAAAGTGGAAGCACCCTTAGTCTCCTGGGTCACGGACTACCTGACCGGTAGGCCACAAGTTGTGCGACTACAGAGCTGTGTGTCAGAACGGGCAGTTAGCAACACAGGGGCCCCCCAGGGAACGGTCCTGTCCCCCTTCCTGTTCACCCTCTACACCTCAGACTTCAGATATAACTCTGAAACATGCCACCTACAGAAGTTCTCGGATGACTCTGCTATTGTAGGGTGCATCAGGGGTGGGCAGGAGGAGGAGTACAGGAGCACAATCAGTGACTTTGTGTTGTGGTGTGAGCAGAACCACCTTCAGCTCAACATCAGCAAAACAAAGGAGATGGTGGTGGACTTCAGGAGAACCAAGGCACAACTGACTGCAGTCCCTATACAGGGGATGGATGTGGAAATGGTTGGGTCATACAAGTTCCTGGGAGTCCATATGGACAACAGGCTGGAATGGGCCGGTAACACCGGGGCCCTGTACAAAAAGGGCCAGAGCCGACTCTACTTTCTGAGGAGGCTCAGGTCCTTCAACGTGTGCAGTAAACTACTGCATACCTTCTACCAGTCTGTGGTGGCCAGTGCCATCTTTTTTGCAGTGGTGTGCTGGGGAGCAAACATCAGAGCCGGTGATGCTTCTCGGGTAAATAAGCTGATCAGGAAGGCTAGCTCTGTCCTGGGGATGAGCCTTGACACTCTAGAGGAGGTGGCGGAGAGACGGATCCTGGCCAAACTGCTGGCCATCATGGACAACGTCACCCACCCTCTGCACGCTATGGTTATGACGCAGAGGAGCACTTTCAGTCACAGACTGATCCCACCACGGTGTGCCAGAGAGTGCTACAGGAGGTCCTTCCTGCCGGCGGCTATTAGACTATATAATGCCTCACCGGGGTGCCGTGCCGTCGGCAACATAGATCTGGAACTGTTGGGGTGTTAGGACCTAGTTTAACAATTATGCATCCATCTGTGAGTAACTCTGGTCCGTCAGCACTCATTCACTCAGGACCTATTTATTCATACAGGTCTGTATATACATACTCATGTACAGTTGTTATATCATATCACATGCAATATTGTAAGTAATTATTGGACTTAACTTACGTAGGCATTCACTCAGGAATGCATATTAGTATCCTGCCAGTTGCATCTTTTCTCATTGCTTTTAGTATATCGAATGTGCAATACGTGCAGTTGTCTGTAATTAAACCCTGCGCACTAAGGACTGTATTTTAAGGGAATTACTATTATTACCCCAAATGATATCATACACACATTTAGCTATTAAAGTATCTCTTCCTGTCATTTACCTGTACAGTTTGTGTAACTATGCAAGTATTCACTTATCTGTAAATATAACTGTATACCTAACTGTACAGCTAATTTAACCATGCAAAATTTTCACTTACCTGTTCATTTACCCAGTCTGTCTATTAAGTAAACTATTATTACCCTCGCTCATATCATACGCATTTTTAGCTACTGAAGTATTTCTCTGCCATCGACCTGTATAGTATAGTTAACCATCCAACATCCACCAATGTATAGTGTACATATTCAGCCAACCACCCATACTATGCAATGTCTCTTTTATAGCTTTTATTTTTTTGCACTCCATATATCTTGTATTTCTATACTTTTTCATACTGCCGCTCTATGTATCATGTACCGTGTATCTGTCTTTTGTGTACTTTCGTTGTGGCATTTTGCACCTGCCCTGTGTTTTGTTGTTGTAGCTTGACAAAGAAATTTCCCCCCCGGGGGATCAATAAAGTATCTATCTATCTATCTATCTATCTATCTATCTATCTATCTATCTATCTATCTATCTATCTATCTATCTATCTATCTATCTATCTATCTATCTATCTATCTATCTATCTATCTATCTATCTATCTATCTATCTATCTATCTATCTATCTATCTATCTATCTATCTATCTATCTATCTATCTATCTATCTATCTATCTATCTATTGGGAGCTATGGCCCAACACTCTTAACCGCTAGGATACTACCTGCCACCAAACACTGTCATATTGGGAGCCTGTTTTGGAAATGTAAAGCATGGTATAACAAAAAACATTGTCCAACAAATAAGAGTATAGTTCTGATGGCAGGTGTATGGACATTGTATGGTTAAAAGTTACTCATTTCCCAATTATGTATGTGGAACGGAATCTGTGTAGACATTTGTATGCACTCTTAAGAAATCCTTATGCACACAATGTTTGGCCTGATGGAAATCAGAGTTCTTGAGGAAGCTCTCAAACGGTGAGCTAATATATGAACGTTTGATTTAAAGCTTCACAAAACAAATACGTTGCATGTGTTCAGTAAGAGGAGCAAAGAGTTACAGCATTCATTTGGACCACTTGATGCCCTGCTCCTGTATATGACAAGTCCATCTGTAAAACACTTTCCATACTATTTAAAGGATACATCTGCAGACATGTAATTGTAAGAGGTCATGATTGAACACGAACACAGAGACATTATAGCTGAACATTCCAGGGAAGTGAAACACGCAGTTCTATGGTTCCTACCCGTCTGTACAGGCACAGGCAGGGTAATGTCATCTGTTGCACAGTATGTGACGGGAGAAAGGTTGGTAACACAGTCATGTTTTTAGACTTCTCTGGTTGGTAAGTGTTGACAGAGAGAGACTGCAGGCAAATACCAAGTCTAACCATAGGTCAAAGTGTGGTTACCCATCGGACCTTCTGTGTCATGATCCGTTATTGGAGGAAATAGGGTACAGGGTACATCCTAAGGATATTAGGTGACATTACCATTCGGTCCCTTAGGGTCTTGGCGAGACATTATCCTACTGACGTTCTGAGAACGTTCAAACAGAACGTTAAACAGAGTCGTCTGTCAGTTATGCTTTAGTTTTATCATCTCAATTAACAACACAGTGCTTCCTGTTGTTATTGCTTCACATTCCTGCTGCTCAACCAGATTCCTACTGTTCATGTAACCATGAAACAAGGCAGCAAGGCAGAGACAAGTCCTACAGAGGACCAGGGAAACCTAGGGATGCATCCCCAGAGAGACACAGGGAGGCAGAGACTAGTTCCAGGGAGGATGAGAGAGGGTCCAGGGACATCTGAGAGATCTGACTAGCCCCAGGTGGCTTCCCTGCCTGCCTGACAGACAGACAGCTGTACATCAAGGCCTCTCTCTGCCAGCCAGGGTCAGAGTTCGAGCTCTTGGCTGGCTATCTGAATCTCTCTGCTGGAATTACAGCATCTTTTACACATTATGAATCATCTCTGAGGCTGACTGTTCTTTTTCTCCTCTCTCGCTCTGTCTGTTTGATTCCTATGCCAGCCCATCTGCAGAGCATGTGCTTTCAACCCAGATCCTGGACCATGGTGGAATATGAAATCAGTCATCCTGATTTGCCCTGCTATAATCTACCTGCCAGGCAGACTAAAATCACGCCACATCTCGCCTCACAGAATGGCTGCCAAACAGCACACAGCAGGATCCTCAGACCAAACAGCATCCACCCTGCTAACAACCTGCTAAGGACTTCAAACTGAGACACACCCCAAAAAAGGGTGTGTGTGCTTGTGTGTGAGTTGAGCTGACCTTGTCTGAAGCGGACAGTCTGGTCCAGAGTTAGTCTGCCCTGCGGTCATAGTCCTGGGCCTTGGCCACCTCAACATCCCTGCTGTTTGTTTCTTCATGGAGTACCAGCGAGAGCCTACGTTGCTGTCATGCCACCCAGGGATAATGGACAGGGCAGAATTTCTTTATCACAGGTGTGTGATCTTTTAAATCCACAGTAATACATTTACAGTTGCTACAGCAACAGGAAAAAAGCTTCAAGAGCTTCGTCCAAATAATAAACAAACGACTGGACGATCTGACCAGCGAGGTCCAGGACCTCAATAACAGAGTCATATTACAGGACGGCCTGTTCACCCCGCTATCATCCAGAACAAACGACTGGACGATCTGACCAGCGAGGTCCAGGACCTCAATAACAGAGTCATATTACAGGACGGCCTGTTCACCCCGCTATCATCCAGAAGGCCAGGTCAGTACAGGTGCATCAAAGCTCGGGCCGAGAGACTGAAAAGCAGCTTCTAGCTCAGACTGTTAAATAGCCATCACTAGACCAGGCCCGGGGGCCATATGCAGCCCGTCACCTGATTCAATGCTCAGACCACATAAAGAATTAGCAATAGTAAAGTTCAACAAAACATTTATTATTCAAATTAAAAGGCCAATGAATACTCGCCTTTGTGTAATGATTTAACTCCCACAGCTTGTGGGACATTTTATTTTGAAGGCACATATAAATACCAACTGTACGAGGACAGACAGTGACTGACAGGCCGACACACACTGTTACTAAGAGAAGATAGATAGAAAAAATCTGTTTTGAAAAGGAAAGTAGACAATGAATGTCTGGTGTTTCAGCCAGAGTGGACATCAACATACAGTGGGGAGAACAAGTATTTGATACACTGCCGATTTTGCAGGTTTTCCCACTTACAAAGCATGTAATGTTGTGTGTTTGGCGCCGCCCTGAGTGGTCGCCTTTTAAGCAGCTCCCGTTGTCCCGTTGTTCGTGCATTAATTGTTGCATTAATTGTTGTTTTAGTTCGTTTTCTTTCGTCTATTTTCTTTAGTTTTATTTTTTATTTTGCTACAGTCGAACTATAACAGTTCAGGATTATGGATTTTATGGATTTTATCGCAGCTGAACGTCGACAGGAGTCGTCAACTGTTATTGTTTACAGCAGAGCCCAGCTCCTGGATTTAGCCCACGCAGCGCTGCTGCTCCCCAGGGAAAAGTTTGATATTCCGGACGAATTGAAAAGACGACGCCGTGGATGCAGGGCGGGATTGAAATGTAAGGCAAAGCGGAGGAGGTTCAAGTACAAGCCGGCTATACCATCTATTATTATGGGCAATGTGAGGTCTCTACATAACAAGATGGATGAGTTGGCGGGACTTGTTCGTGGACAAAGGATTTATCGGGAAGCTAGCCTAATGTGTTTTACTGAGACTTGGCTGAACGACAACATCCCCATACAGAACGTCACTATCGACGGTTTCCAGACCATCACAGCGGACAGGGATCGCGTCTCTTCCGGTAAGAGTAAGGGTGGTGGGCTGGCTTTATTAGTTAACAACAGATGGTGTCATCCGAACCATATTACTCTTAAGGAAAAGTTTTGTAGCCCGGACATTGAACTGCTAGCCGTTAGCCTGAGACCCTACTATCTACCTAGGGAATTCACGGCGGCCATTGCTGTTATTGTTTACATCCCGCCCTCTGCTGACGCAAACGCAGCGTGTGACGTCATCCACTCTGTTATCGCGAGGTTACAGACAGCGCATCCCAGTGCTTTCTTTGCAATTTCGGGGGATTTTAACCATGCATCTCTCTCTTCCACGCTGCCCACGTTCAAACAGTTCGTGAAGTGCCCAACCAGGAATAATAAAACTCTGGACTTGTTATATGCTAATGTGAAGGATGCATACAACTCCACTGCACTCCCTCCCCTCGGTAGATCGGATCACAACCTTGTCCACCTCACCCCACTCTACAGGCCTATGGTCCAACAGCAGCCTGCAACCACCAGGACTATTAGGAGATGGTCCCCGGAGGCGAATGAGGCCCTACAGGACTGCTTTGAAACAACAGACTGGGATGTGTTCTGTGAGGCTCATGGGGAGGACATCGATGGACTCACTGACTGCATAACAGACTATATTAATTTTTGTGTAGACAACACTGTACCCACCAGGAAGGTACGCTGTTTCCCAAACAATAAACCCTGGGTCACCAGCGACCTGAAGGCCCTGCTGAATGAGAAGAAGAGGGCCTTCAAGGAGAAGGACAAGGACAAATTGAAATGCGTCCAGAGGGAGCTGAAGTTGCGGATTGCTGAGGGGAAGAGAGTGTATAAGGAGAAGATGGAGGACAAGCTGAGGCAGAGCCAGGTGAGAGAGGTGTGGAAGGGTATGAGAAATATCACTGGCTTCAAAAAGTCAAACAGTGGGCAGACGGAGGGGACCCAGGACAGAGCCAATGAGCTGAACCAATTTTTTAACAGGTTCGATACTGGCCCTGTCCACCTCCCCTCCAGCTCCCCAGACCACACACCCTCACGGCTATCCCACCCCCACTTTGCTCACAGCACCTCTGCTGAGACAATCAGTGACCCCACCTCTGCCCCTGCCCCCCCTGGACTGATCCTCAACACCCCCCTTCCCCCCACCTCCCCACCTGGGCTGGCTTTCACCACCAACCAAGTGAAGAGAGAGCTGGAGAGACTACACCAGTGGAAAGCGGCGGGCCCCGATGGCATCAGCCCAAGGGTGCTGAGGGTCTGTGCTGACCAACTGTGTGGAATACTCCAGCGTCTTTTCAACCTTAGCCTGAGCCTAGAAAGGGTCCCTGTGCTGTGGAAAACATCCTGCCTCGTCCCAGTGCCCAAGAAGGCACACCCCACTGTCCTGAATGACTTCAGACCTGTAGCGCTAACATCCCACATCATGAAGACCCTGGAAAGGTTAGTCCTCGCTCACCTCAGACCCCTGGTGTGTTCATCAATGGACCCCCTGCAGTTTGCATACCAGCGCAATATCGGGGTGGATGATGCAATCATCTACCTTCTGCAGAGGGCCTACTCTCACCTGGACAACGCAGGTTGCACTGTGAGGGTCATGTTTTTTGACTTCTCCAGTGCCTTCAATACCATTCAGCCCCTGCTACTGGGTGAGAAGATGAGGAGGATGGAAGTGGAAGCACCCTTAGTCTCCTGGGTCACGGACTACCTGACCGGTAGGCCACAATTTGTGCGACTACAGAGCTGTGTGTCAGAACGGGCAGTTAGCAACACAGGGGCCCCCCAGGGTACGGTCCTGTCCCCCTTCCTGTTCACCCTCTACACCTCAGACTTCAGATATAACTCTGAAACATGCCACCTACAGAAGTTCTCGGATGACTCTGCTATTGTAGGGTGCATCAGGGGTGGGCAGGAGGAGGAGTACAGGAGCACAATCAGTGACTTTGTGTTGTGGTGTGAGCAGAACCACCTTCAGCTCAACATCAGCAAAACTAAGGAGATGGTGGTGGACTTCAGGAGAACCAAGGCACAACTGACTGCAGTCCCTATAAAGGGGATGGATGTGGAAATGGTTGAGTCATACAAGTTCTTGGGGGTCCATATGGACAACAGACTGGAATGGGCTGGTAACACCGGGGCCCTGTACAAAAAGGGCCAGAGCCGACTCTACTTTCTGAGGAGGCTCAGGTCCTTCAACGTGTGCAGTAAACTACTGCATACCTTCTACCAGTCTGTGGTGGCCAGTGCCATCTTTTTTGCAGTGGTGTGCTGGGGAGCAAACATCAAAGCCGGTGATGCTTCTCGGGTAAATAAGCTGATCAGGAAGGCTAGCTCTGTCCTGGGGATGAGCCTTGACACTCTAGAGGAGGTGGCGGAGAGACGGATCCTGGCCAAACTGCTGGCCATCATGGACAACGTCACCCACCCTCTGCACGCTATGGTTATGACGCAGAGGAGCTCTTTCAGTCACAGACTGATCCCACCACGGTGTGCCAGAGAGCGCCACAGGAGGTCCTTCCTGCCGGCGGCTATGAGACTATATAATGCCTCACCGGGGTGCCGTGCCGTCGGCAACATAGATCTGGAACTGTTGGGGTGCTAGGACCTAGTTTAACAATTATGCATCCATCCGTGAGTAACTCTGTTCCGTCAGCACTCATCCACTCAGGACCTACTTATTCATACAGGTCTGTATATACATACCCATGTACAGTTGTTATATTATATCACATGCAATATTGTAAGTAATTATTGGACCTAGGCATTCACTCAGGAATGCATATTAGTATCCTGTCAGATGCACCTTTTCTCATTGCTTTTAGTATATCGAATGTGCAATAAGTGCAGTTGTCTGTAATTAAACCCTGCGCACTAAGGACTGTATTTTAAGGGAATTACTATTATTACCCCAATGATATCATACACACATTTAGCTATTAAAGTATCTCTTCCTGTCATTTACCTGTACAGTTTGTGTAAACATGCAAGTATTCACTTATCTGTAAATATAACGGTATACCTAACTGTACAGCTAATTTAACCATGCAAAAATTTCACTTACCTGTTCATTTACCCATTCTGTCTATTAAGTAAACTATTATTACCCTCGCTCATATCATACGCATTAGCTACTGAAGTATTTCTCTGCCATCAACCTGTATAGTATAGTTAACCATCCAACATCCACCAATGTATAGTGTACATATTCAGCCAACCACTCATACTACGCAATGTCCTTTTATAGCTTTTTTTTTGCACTCCAGATATCCTGTATTTCTATACTTTTTCATACTGCCGCTCTATGTATCATGTACCGTGTATCTGTCTTTTGTGTACTTTCGTTGTGGCATTTTGCACCTGCCCTGTGTTTTTGTTGTAGCTGCTTGATAATGAAATTTCCCCCCCGGGGGATCAATAAAGTACCTATCTATCTATCTATCTATCTATCTATCTATCTATCTATCTAGAAGTCTGTAATTTTTATCATAGGTACTCTTCAACTGTGAGTGACGGAATCTAAAACAAAAATCCAGAAAATCACATTGTATGATTTTTAAGTAATTAATTTGCATTTTATTGCATGACATAAGTATTTGATACATCAGAAAAGCAGAACTTAATATTTGGTACAGAAACCTTTGTTTGCAATTACAGAGATCATACGTTTCCTGTAGTTCTTGACCAGGTTTGCACACACTGAGGCAGGGATTTTGGCCCATTCCTCCATCCAGATCCTTCAGGTTTCGGGGCTGTCGCTGGGCAATACGGACTTTCAGCTCCCTCCAAAGATTTTCTATTGGGTTCAGGTCTGGAGACTGGCTAGGCCACTCCAGGACCTTGAGATGCTTCTTACGGAGCCACTCCTTACTTGCCCTGGCTGTGTGTTTCGGGTCGTTGTCATGCTGGAAGACCCAGCCACGACCCATTTTCAATGCTCTTACTGAGGGAAGGAGGTTGTTGGCCAAGATCTCGCGATACATGGCCCCATCCATCCTCCCCTCAATACGGTGCAGTCGTCCTGTCCCCTTTGCAGAAAAGCATCCCCAAAGAATGATGTTTCCACCTCCATGCTTCACGGTTGGGATGGTGTTCTTGGGGTTGTACTCATCCTTCTTCTTCCTCCAAACACGGCGAGTGGAGTTTAGACCAAAAAGCTCTATTTTTGTCTCATCAGACCACATGACCTTCTCCCATTCCTCCTCTGGATCATCCAGATGGTCATTGGCAAACTTCAGATGGGCCTGGACATGCGCTGGCTTGAGCAGGGGGACCTTGCGTGCGCTGCAGGATTTTAATCCATGACGGCGTAGTGTGTTACTAATGGTTTTCTTTGAGACTGTGGTCCCAGCTCTCTTCAGGTCATTGACCAGGTCCTGCCGTGTAGTTCTGGGCTGATCCCTCACCTTCCTCATGATTATTGATGCCCCACGAGGTGAGATCTTGCATGGTGCCCCAGACCGAGTGAGATTGACCGTCATCTTGAACTTCTTCCATTTTCTAATAATTGCGCCAACAGTTGTTGCCTTCTCACCAAGCTGCTTGCCTATTGTCCTGTAGCCCATCCCAGCCTTGTGCAGGTCTACAATTTTATCCCTGATGTCCTTACACAGCTCTCTGGTCTTGGCCATTGTGGAGAGGTTGGAGTCTGTTTGATTGAGTGTGTGGACAGGTGTCTTTTATACAGGTAACGAGTTCAAACAGGTGCAGTTAATACAGGTAATGAGTGGAGAACAGGAGGGCTTCTTAAAGAAAAACTAACAGGTCTGTGAGAGCCGGAATTCTTACTGGTTGGTAGGTGATCAAATACTTATGTCATGCAATAAAATGCAAATGTTATGCAGATCTCCCCTACCACACAAACATGAGACGGCTGAGTTTGGGGAAGGTGATTAAAAGGGTGTGGGACCTGAAGAGTTTGAGTTTTTGTAAATGAAAGAAAAATATGTGGATTTCCCTCTACTTAAAGATAAATAATGGTTGGCTGATTTTGCCTTCACCGTGACATCATGGCCCTCATGAATGAACTGAATTCCAAACTACAAGGGAAGGGCCTTTTTGCGCATCAGATGTACAGCCTTGTCAAAGCCGTCAAGGGAAAATTACTCCTCCTGACACGCCAAGTAGAAGCCAACAATCTCACCCACCTTCCGACACTACTAGTCTGTTCCCTATCAGATGACCAGCGGGAGAAGTATACATCGCTGCTGCAGGCTTTGAACGGTGAGTTTTCTCGTTGTTTTGTTGATTTGAAAGTTGGAAAATGACTTGCTGTTGGTTTCCTCTCCTTTCACCTTCAATGTGAATAACGCTCCCACTGACCTGCATCTTGACCTTACCGATCTTCAGTCTGATGCAGTGATTGGAGAACTATTCAAAACAATGTCACTGACGAGGTTCTATGCATCTATCGATGAACAAAACTTGTGTACTTTTCTCACAGTGTAGTTCAATGCATGTTTAATAATGAAAATACCTTCCAAAAGGAGAACATGGATGTGGTTTATTACTGTGGATGTTAAAAAAGTAAAATAAGTAGCATATCTGGATGTGATTTACAGTAGATATATCTGTCAACACAGTCATAGTGATTTACAGTAGATATATCTGTCAATACAGTCATAGTGATTTACAGTAGATATATCTGTCAACACAGTCATAGTGATTTACAGTAGATATATCTGTCAACACAGTCATAGTGATTTACAGTAGATATATCTGTCAACACAGTCATAGTGATTTACAGTAGATATATCTGACAACACAGTCATAGTGATTTAAAGTAGATATATCTGTCAACACAGTCATAGTGATTTACAGTAGATATATCTGTCAGCAGTCATAGTGATTTACAGTAGATATATCTGTCAACACAGTCAGTGATTTACAGTAGATATATCTGTCAACACTCATAGTGATTTACAGTAGATATTTCTGTCAACACAGTCATAGTGATTTACAGTAGTTATATCTGTCAACACAGTCATAGTGATTTACAGTAGATATCTCTGTCAACACAGTCATAGTGATTTACAGTAGATATATCTGTCAACAGTCATAGTGATTTACAGTAGATATATCTGTCAACAGTCATAGTGATTTACTGTAGTTATATCTGTCAACACATTCATAGTGATTTACAGTAGTTATATCTGTCAACACAGTCATAGTGATTTACAGTAGATATATCTGTCAACAGTCATAGTGATTTACAGTAGATATATCTGTCAACAGTCATAGTGATTTACTGTAGTTATATCTGTCAACACATTCATAGTGATTTACAGTAGTTATATCTGTCAACACAGTCATAGTGATTTACAGTAGATATATCTGTCAACAGTCATAGTGATTTACAGTAGATATATCTGTCAACACAGTCATAGTGATTTACAGTAGTTATATCTGTCAACACAGTCATAGTGATTTACAGTAGATATATCTGACAACACAGTCATAGTGATTTACAGTAGATATATCTGACAACACAGTTATAGTGATTTACAGTAGATATATCTGTCAACACAGTCATAGTGGTTTACAGTAGATATATCTGTCAACATTCATAGTGATTTACAGTAGATATATCTGTCAACACAGTCATAGTGATTTACAGTAGATATATCTGTCAACACAGTCATACAGATGATGTATAATCCTGTAATATGATTCTGGCCCACGATGGCAAAAATATATTCTAATGTGGCCCTCCATGGAAAATAATTGCCCAAGCCTGGTGTACACCCATACACAAGCTGAAATCTACACCTATATCCACCTACCATCTGATGAAGCAGAAGGAGTGGATGCATCTGATGAAGCAGAAGGAGTGTTTGCACATCTGATTGGCAGAAGGAGTGGATGCACATCTGATTGGCAGAAGGAGTGGATGCATCTGATTGGCAGAAGGAGTGGATGCATCTGATTGGCAGAAGGAGTGGATGCACATCTGATTGGCAGAAGGAGTGGATGCACATCTGATTGGTAGAAGGAGTGGATGCATCTGATTGGCAGAAGGAGTGGATGCACATCTGATTGGCAGAAGGAGTGGATGCACATCTGATTGGCAAAAGGAGTGGATGCATCTGATTGGCAGAAGGAGTGGATGCACATCTGATTGCCAGAAGGAGTGGATGCATCTGATTGGCAGAAGGAGTGGATGCATCTGATTGGCAGAAGGAGTGGATGCACATCTGATTGGCAGAAGGAGTGGATGCACATCTGATTGGCAGAAGGAGTGGATGCATCTGATTGGCAGAAGGAGTGGATGCATCTGATTGGCAGAAGGAGTGGATGCACATCTGATTGGCAGAAGGAGTGGATGCACATCTGATTGGCAGAAGGAGTGGATGCATCTGATTGGCAGAAGGAGTGGATGCACATCTGATTGCCAGAAGGAGTGGATGCATCTGATTGGTAGAAGGAGTGGATGCATCTGATTGGCAGAAGGAGTGGATGCACATCTGATTGGCAGAAGGAGTGGATGCATCTGATTGGCAGAAGGAGTGGATGCATCTGATTGACAAAAGGAGTGGATGCATCTGATTGGCAGAAGGAGTGGATGCATCTGATTGGCAGAAGGATTGGATGCATCTGATTGGCAGAAGGAGTGGATGCATCTGATTGGCAGAAGGAGTGGATGCATCTGATTGGCAGAAGGAGTGGATGCATCTGATTGGCAGAAGGAGTGGATGCATCTGATTGGCAGAAGGAGTGGATGCATCTGATTAGCAGAAGGAGTGGATGCATCTGATTGGCAGAAGGAGTGGATGCACATCTGATTGGCAGAAGGAGTGGATGCATCTGATTGGCAGAAGGAGTGGATACACATCTGATTGGCAGAAGGAGTGGATGCACATCTGATTTGCAGAAGGAGTGGATGCATCTGATTGGCAGAAGGAGTGGATGCACATCTGATTGCCAGAAGGAGTGGATGCATCTGATTGGTAGAAGGAGTGGATGCATCTGATTGGCAGAAGGAATGGATGCATCTGATTGGCAGAAGGAGTGGATGCATCTGATTGGCAGAAGGAGTGGATGCACATCTGATTGGCAGAAGGAGTGGATGCATCTGATTGGCAGAAGGAGTGGATGCATCTGATTGGCAGAAGGAGTGGATGCACATCTGATTGGCAGAAGGAGTGGATGCACATCTGATTGGCAGAAGGAGTGGATGCACATCTGATTTGCAGAAGGAGTGGATGCACATCTGATTGGCAAACTTACTGTGAATTGAGAAATTTATGTGACTGAACAAAAAAACTGAACAAAAAGAAGAAGAATGTGTGTCATGAAACTAAGATAAATAATATAAAGTGTGATGGAAAAAAGCTTTGGATTACTTTGAATGAAATGATGGGCAGAAAGTCTAATTCAACTCTATCTTTTATTGAATCTGAAGGCTCATTCATCACAAAACCTTTTGCTATTGGCAATTATTTGAATGACTATTTAATTGGCAAAGTGAGAACTCCTGAGCCATCATATTCGTGCATAAAATACCTAATAATGAAAGAAAAACATTGTAATTTTTAATGTTGTAAAGTTAGTGTGGGAGAGGTGGAAAAAATATTGTTGCCCATCAATAATGACAAACCTCCTGACATTGACAACTTAGATGGAAAGCTACTGAGGATGGTAGCTGACTCTATAGCCACTCCTATCTGTCATATCTTTAATCTGAGCCTAGAGGAAAGTCTTTGTCCTCAGACCTGGAGGGAAGCCAAAGTCATTCCACTACTCAAGAACGGTAAAGAGCCCTTTACTGGTTCTAATAGCTAACCAATCAGCTTCCTGACAGTTTTTCGCAAACTAATTGAAAAAATGGTCTTTGACCAGATACAATGCTATTTTTTCTGTGGAAACAAGTTAACAACTGACTTTCAGCATGCACTCAACACGTACTGCACTCAACACTTACTGCACTCAACACGTACTGCACTCAACACGTACTGCACTCAACATGTACTGCACTCAACACGTACTGCACTCAACATGTACTGCACTCAACACGTACTGCACTCAACACGTACTGCACTCAACACGTACTGCACTCAACACGTACTGCACTCAACACGTACTGCACTCAACATGTACTGCACTCAACACGTACTGCACTCAACACGTACTGCACTCAACACGTACTGCACTCAACACGTACCGCACTCAACACGTACTGCACTCAACACGTACTGCATCTATCCCCACTACAATACGAAGATTATGGGAGCTGTATTGTTAGACTTCAGTGCAGCCTTTGATATTATTGACATTATACTGTCATTGGAAAAACATCATGGGTTGATAACTATTTATCAAATAGAAAATAGTGTTTTCTTTAACAGAAGCTTCTCTAATGTAAAACATGTAAAGTGTGGTATTCCGCAAGGCAGCTCTCTTGGCCCTTTGCTGTTCTCTATTTTACTAATGATCTACCATTAGCAATAAATAAATAATTTGTGTCTATATACGCTGAACATTATACATGTCAGCAACGACAGCTAGTGAAATCCCTGCAACCCTAAACAAAAAGGTGCAGTCAGCCTCAAAGTAGAGGAGAGATTGACTGCATGAATTTTAGTTTTTGTGAGAAATATTGTGTTAAATTTTAAATGGTCTGTATAGTCAACTTACACATCGCTCTGACAGACATACTTACCCCACCAGACATGAAACTCCCTTCCATCTCAAATTACTCAAGTAAACAGAAAAATGTGTTAAAAAAATAAATAAAACCACACCTTACAGCATAACACCTGACCTAGTTAACCTAGCCTCTCCCCTATCTGACCTAGTTAACCTAGCCTCTCCCCTATATTTCTATACTTTTTCATACTGCCGCTCTATGTATCATGTACCGTGTATCTGTCTTTTGTGTACTTTCGTTGTGGCATTTTGCACCTGCCCTGTGTTTTTGTTGTAGCTGCTTGACAATGAAATTTCCCCCCCGGGGGATCAATAAAGTACCTATCTATCTGACCTAGTTAACCTAGCCTCTCCCCTATCTGACCTAGTTAACCTAGCCTCTCCCCTATCTGACCTAGTTAACCTAGCCTCTCCCCTATCTGACCTAGTTAACCTAGCCTCTCCCCTATCTGACCTAGTTAACCTAGCCTCTCCCCTATCTGACCTAGTTAACCTAGCCTCTCCCCTATCTGACCTAGTTAACCTAGCCTCTCCCCTATCTGACCTAGTTAACCTAGTTAAGGCATACAGTATGTATATGTAGTAATGTATGTATGCGTGTAAGTCTGTAATGTCTATGTTAATGTTTTTAAAGAGAGCCAGTTTCATCATAGAGCTTGATGGTTTTTACGACTGCACTCGAAGAAACTTTCAAAGTTTTTGAAATGTTCTGTATTTGACTGACCTTCATCAAGTAATGATGGACTGTCATTTCTCTTTGCTTATTTGAGTTGTTCTTTCCATAGTATGGACTTGGTCTTTTACCAAATAGAGATATCTTCTGAATACAATTGGAAGCCAGTGGAGTGTGCGGAGGAGCGGGGTGACATGAGAGAAATGTGTTTTGTTGATTGTGCCTAAGGCCCGTACAGAGCTAGGGGAAACAAGCTTTACAGTTCTCTGATCACTTCCGCTAGGAACAAGCTTCAAAATGTCCTGAAATTACAGTAGCTCTTCCCTTAAAATTAGTTTAAAGCTAGAGAGTTATATATGGACCTATTAGCTTACATGTAGGCTATCCTGGGCTACAGCTAGCATCCATGTAGATAGCAAGGAATACACATAGGAGGCTTTAATACACACTGGGGTTGTACAGTATAGAGCTATAGCTTCAGCATAGCAGGACATTATCGACCACAGAGCCATATGAGCACCATCATCAAACCGGATATTTAACTCCACAATGAGACCGGATACAGTAGGCAATAACTGTAACACTATGATGAAAAATGAAGTGGGGGCTGTCAGTGTTTTGTCCCCTAGTTGCACCATACTTTCCCGGAGCATCTTGATGTTCAATGTGCATGTTTTTTCTGCTTTGTGTTTTATGTTGTAAATGTGTCTGCAACTTTGTGTGCTGTTTTTCTGTCTCTCTTGGAAAATATACTGTCAATCTCAATGAGACTAACCTGGTAAAATAAAATACATCTATGAGACTAACCTGGTAAAATAAAATACACCTATTAGACTAACCTGGTAAAATAAAATACATCTAAAAAGGAGGTTCTCCAGATAAAACAGTTCTTATAAGAAGCAGTTCAGGCATGGACACCAGAGAAGCTGCATAATATGTATTTTCTAACGTGTGTTAGTGGACCCCTTGTTAAAGTAATGTTGGAGGGTAAGAGAGAGGTAGAGTATAGTACACAACCAGCTACCGTCTGGCTCACTACACAACCAGCTACCGTCTGGCTCACTACACAACCAGCTACCGTCTGGCTCACTACACAACCAGCTACCGTCTGGCTCACTACACAACCAGCTACCGTCTGGCTCACTACACAACCAGCTACCGTCTGGCTCACTACACAACCAGCTACCGTCTGGCTCACTACACAACCAGCTACCGTCTGGCTCACTACACAACCAGCTACCATCTTTCCCCACTTCACAACCAGCTACCGTCTGGCTCACTACACAACCAGCTACCATCTTTCCCCACTTCACAACCAGCTACCGTCTGGCTCACTACACAACCAGCTACCGTCTGGCTCACTACACAACCAGCTACCGTCTGGCTTACTACACAACCAGCTACCGTCTGGCTCACTACACAACCAGCTACCGTCTGGCTCACTACACAACCAGCTACCGTCTGGCTCACTACACAACCAGCTACCGTCTGGCTCACTACACAACCAGCTACCATCTTTCCCCACTTCACAACCAGCTACCGTCTGGCTCACTACACAACCAGCTACCATCTTTCCCCACTTCACAACCAGCTACCGTCTGGCTCACTACACAACCAGCTACCATCACTCCCCACTTCACAACCAGCTACCATCTGGCTCACTACACAACCAGCTACCATCTGGCTCACTACACAACCAGCTACCATCTGGCTCACTACACAACCAGCTACCATCTGGCTCACTACACAACCAGCTACCATCTGGCTCACTATTCAACCAGCTACCATCTAGCCTCACTACACAACCAGCTACCATCTAGCCCCACTACACAACCAGCTACCATCTATCCCCACTACACAACCAGCTACCATCTAGCCCCACTACACAACCAGCTACCATCTAGCCCCACTACACAACCAGCTACCATCTAGCCCCACTACACAACCAGCTACCATCTACCCCACTACCTAACCAGCTACCATCTAGCCCCACTACACAACCAGCTACCATCTAGCCCCACTACACAACCAGCTACAATCTAGCCCCACTACACAACCAGCTACCATCTAGCCCCACTACACAACCAGTTACCATCTAGCCCCACTACCTAACCAGCTACCATCTAGCCCCACTACACAACCAGCTACCATCTAGCCCCACTACACAACCAGCTACCATCTAGCCCCACTACCTAACCAGCTACCATCTATCCCCACTACACAACCAGCTACCATCTAGCCCCACTACACAACCAGCTACCATCTAGCCCCACTACACAACCAGCTACCATCTAGCCCCACTACCTAACCAGCTACCATCAATCCCCACTACACAACCAGCTACCATCTAGCCCCACTACACAACTAGCTACCATCTAGCCCCACTACACAACCAGCTACCATCTAGCCCCACTACACAACCAGCTACCATCTAGCCCCACTACACAACCAGCTACCATCTAGCCCCACTACACAACCAGCTACCATCTAGCCCCACTACACAACCAGCTACCATCTATCCCCACTACACAACCAGCTACCATCTAGCCCCACTACCTAACCAGCTACCATCTATCCCCACTACACAACCAGCTACCATCTATCCCCACTACACAACCAGCTACCATCTAGCCCCACTACACAACCAGCTACCATCTAGCCCCACTACACAACCAGCTACCATCTATCCCCACTACCTAACCAGATACTGTAAACATTACTAAGTGACTAAGATATCATAGAATAGTATAGAATACAGTATATACATATTAGATAGATAGATAGATAGATAGACAGGAGGGTTTGAAGGGTTAGGGGGATTTGGAGGGGCCCCTCACTACTGTTTGTTCTAGATTAATTTCCCTGAGCGATCAACGTGCAAATAAGAGACTAATCTCCTGCCATACTTTTCCAGGATGGCCAGGGTACCAGACCCCCCCCCCCCCCCACACACACACCCCTCTGGACAGCTCTCCTTCCCATTCTACCTACCAGCTCCAGACTTTATTTAACCAAGGTGTTTCCTGTTTAAACACATTCTCCTTCTAGAAAGAAAATAAATCAAACAGAAATTAAATCCCAATTTGATCTCATGTACTGTGACGGAACAGAACAGTAATGTGTCCTGTAGGGATCCTTCAGTTATATCATGTAGTTCTATGAAACTGACTCAGAGGATGTTAATCATTTTGAACAGAACAGTTATTAACTTTGATTATACCTCTATTTCACAGTATGCAAAGATATCATATCCATTTCCATGTCCTCTAACAGGATATACATTTATTACTGAATGCATAACATATCAACAGGATAAACATTTATTCCTGAATGCATAACATATCAACAGGATATACATTTATTTCTGAATGCATAGCATATCAACAGGATATACATTTATTTCTGAATGCATAGCATATCAACAGGACATACATTTATTACTGAATGCATAACATATAAATAGGATATACATTTATTTCTGAATGCATATCAACAGGATGTACATTTATTTCTGAATACATGACATATCAACAGGATATACATTTATTTATGAATGCATATCATATCAACAGGATATACATTTATTTCTGAATGCATAGCATATCAACAGGATATACATTTATTTCTGAATGCATAGCATATCAACAGGATATACATTTATTACTGAATGCATAACATATCAACAGGATATACATTTATTACTGAATGCATAACATATCAACAGGATGTACATTTATAAATGTATTTCTGAATGAATGACATATCAACAGGATGTACATTTATAAATGTATATCTGAATGAATGACATATCAACAGGATATACATTTATTACTGAATGCATAACATATCAACAGGATATACACTTATAAATGTATTTCTGAATGCATGACATATCAACAGGATATACATTTATTACTGAATGCATAACATATCAACATGATATACATTTATTACTGAATGCATAACATATCAACATGATATACATTTATTACTGAATGCATAACATATCAACAGGATATACATTTATTTCTGAATGCATATCATATCAACAGGATATAGATTTATTACTGAATGCATAACATATCAACAGGATATACATTTATTTCTGAATGCAAAGCATATCAACATGATATACATTTATTACTGAATGCATAACATATCAACAGGATATACATTTATAAATTTATTTCTGAATGCATGACATATCAACAGGATATACATTTATTTCTGAATGCATAACATATCAACAGGATATACATTTATTTATGAATGCATAACATATCAACAGGATATAGATTTATTACTGAATGCATAACATATCAACAGGATATACATTTATTTCTGAATGCATATCATATCAACAGGATATAGAGTTATTACTGAATGCATAACATATCAACAGGATATACATTTATTTCTGAATGCAAAGCATATCAACATGATATACATTTATTACTGAATGCATAACATATCAACAGGATATACATTTATAAATAAAATCTGAATGCATGACATATCAACAGGATATACATTTATTTCTGAATGCATAACATATCAACAGGATATACATTTATTTATGAATGCATAACATATCAACAGGATATACATTTATTACTGAATGCATAACATATCAACAGGATATACATTTATTTATGAATGCATAACACATCAACAGGATATACATTTATGAATTTATTTCTGAATGCATAACATATCAACAGGATATACATTTATAAATGTATTTCTGAATGCATGACATATCAACAGGATATACATTTATTTCTGAATGCATATCATATCAACAGGATATAGATTTATTACTGAATGCATAACATATCAACAGGATATACATTTATTTCTGAATGCAAAGCATATCAACATGATATACATTTATTACTGAATGCATAACATATCAACAGGATATACATTTATAAATGTATTTCTGAATGCATGACATATCAACAGGATATACATTTATTTCTGAATGCATAACATATCAACAGGATATACATTTATTTATGAATGCATAACATATCAACAGGATATACATTTATTACTGAATGCATAACATATCAACAGGATATACATTTTTAAATTTATTTCTGAATGCATGACATATCAACAGGATATACATTTATTTCTGAATGCATAACATATCAACAGGATATAGATTTATTACTGAATGCATAACATATCAACAGGATATACATTTATTACTGAATGCATAACATATCAACAGGATATACATTTATAAATGTATTTCTGAATGCATGACATATCAACAGGATATACATTTATTACTGAATGCATAACATATCAACAGGATATACATTTATAAATGTATTTCTGAATGCATGACATATCAACAGGATATACATTTATTACTGAATGCATAACATATCAAGAGGATATACATTTATTACTGAATGCATAACATATCAACACGATATACATTTATTACTGAATGCATAACATATCAACATGATATACATTTATTACTGAATGCATAACAAATCAACAGGATATACATTTATTTCTGAATGCATATCATATCAACAGGATATAGATTTATTACTGAATGCATGACATATCAACAGGATATACATTTATTACTGAATGCATGACATATCAACAGGATATACATTTATTTCTGAATGCATAACATATCAACAGGATATACATTTATTTCTGAATGCATGACATATCAACAGGATATACATTTATTTCTGAATGCATAACATATCAACAGGATATTCATTTATTACTGAATGCATAACATATCAACAGGATATACATTTATTACTGAATGCATAACATATCAACAGGATATACATTTATTTCTGAATCCATATCATATCAACAGGATATCAATTTATTTCAGAATGTATAACATATCAACAGGATATCCATTTTTCCTGAACGTACAGCTTAGCATGTAAACAGGAAATACATATAATTCTGAATGTACAATATACATTTGGTGCGCCAGTTAAAGATGACTCCCATTGGTGCGCCAGTTAAAGATGACTCCCATTGGTGCGCCAGTTAAAGATAACTCCCATTGGTGCGGCAGTTAAAGATGACTCCCATTGGTGTGGCAGTTAAAGATGACTCCCATTGGTGCGGCAGTTAAAGATAACTCCCATTGGTGCGGCAGTTAAAGATGACTCCCATTGGTGCGGCAGTTAAAGATGACTCCCATTGGTGCGGCAGTTAAAGATGACTCCCATTGGTGCGGCAGTTAAAGATGACTCCCATTGGTGCGGCAGTTAAAGATGACTCCCATTGGTGCGGCAGTTAAAGATGACTCCCATTGGTGCGGCAGTTAAAGATGACTCCCATTGGTGCGGCAGTTAAAGATGACTCCCATTGGTGCGGCAGTTAAAGATGACTCCCATTGGTGCGGCAGTTAAAGATGACTCCCATTGGAGCGGCAGTTAAAGGACATTTCTCTAGCCTTCAAACCATTAGTTATCAATAGTAGTTCTGGCCGTGATGCCACCTGGGTGTCAGAGGGATGGGAAGGAGTTAAGTATGATCTGCATAGCAATGGTGAAAAAGACCTCTGTAGCTCAGTTGGTAGAGCATGGCTTTTGCAATGACAGGATAATGGGTTGGATTCCTGTGGCTACCTATTCTCTTGCTGCATCACCGCTCGGTATGGCAACTGCTTGGCATTCAAACACATGGCGCTACAGAGGGTGGTGAGTGTGGCTCAATACTTCACTGGGGCCTAGCTCCCTGCCATCCAGGACCTCAATACCAGGCGGTGTCAGAGGAAGGCCACAAAAATTGTCAAAGACTCCAGCCACCCAAGTCATAGACTGTTCTCCCTGCTACCATATGGCAAGCGGTACCGATGCACCAAGTCTGGAATCAACAGGACCCTGAACATCTTCTACCACCAAGCCATAAGACTGATCAATAGTTAACCAAATAGCTACCTGGACTATGTACAGAGCATTCGGAAAGTATTCAGACCCCTTGACATTTTCTATATTTTGCTACTTTATAGCGTCATTATAAAATGTATTAAATATTTGGGGAGTTTCTCCCATTCTTCTCTGCGGATCGTCTCAAGCTCTGTCAGGTTGGATGGGGAGCGTCGCTGCACAGCTATTTTCAGGTCTCTCCAGAGATGTTAGATCGGGTTCAGGTCCTGTCTCTGGCTCAAGGACATTTAGAGACTCGTTCTGAAGCCATTCCTGCGTTGTCTTGGCTGTGTGCTAAGGGTCGTTGTCCTGTTGGAAGGTGAACCTTCGCCCCAGTCTGAGGTCCTGAGCGCTTTGCTGCAGGTTTCCATCAAGGATCTCTCTGTACTTTGCTCCGTTAAGCTTTCCCTCGGTCTCCCAGTCCCTGCCGCTGGAAAGAAATCCCCACAGCATGATTCTGCCACCACCATGCTTCACTGTAGTGATCGGGCCAGGTTTCCTTCAGATGCGACACATGAAAACCTATTTTTCTTTGTTTATGGGGTATTGTGTTTGGATTGATGAGGGAAAAATTTAGAATTTTAATTAATTAATTTAACTAGGCAAGTCAGTTAAGAACAAATTCTTATTTACAATGACGGCCTACCCCGGCCAAACTCGGACGACGCTGGGCCAGTTGTCGACCGCCCTATGGGAACCAGCCTGGATTTGAACCAGGGACTGTAGCGACGCCTCTTGTACTGAGTTGCAGTGCCTTAGAGCACTGCGCCACTCGGGAGCCCAGAATGAGGATGTAATGTAACAAAATGTGGAAAAAGTCAAGGGGTCTGAATACTTTCCGAATGCACTGTACACACATAGGAGACATCTTAGATATACACTACCAGTCAAAAGTTTGGACACACCTACTCATTCAAGGGTTTTTCTTTATTTTTACTATTTTCTACATTGTAGAATAATAGTGAAGACATCAAAACTATTAAATAACACATATGGAATCATGTAGTAACCAAAAAAGTGTTAAATAAATCAAAATATATTTTATATTTGAGATTCTTTAAATAGCCACCCTTTGCCTTTGTCAGGCTCTGGCCATAGGGAGGCCTTTGGTTCCTCTATTTAGCCATGGTCAGAGCCTGACAGATCTAGTATTCCTAGATCTAGTGTGTTTTGTGTTGGATCCCCAATTAGAGGCAGCTACTATGCGTTGTCTCTAATTGGGGATTATATTTAAGCTGTGAGGACCCACACCTTTGTGTGGGTCATTATTCATTCATTGTCATTGGATGTACCAGGAGTGTCTTGTCCTAGTAAGTACACGTTTCTTGTTTTGGTTGTATCAATACTAGTTTAAGTTAATAAACTATGTTCCAGTGCAACTCCGCAGCGTCTTGTTCCCTCTGCACCCCACACCGTGACAGCCTTGATGACAGCTTTGCACACTCTTGGCATTCTCTCAACCAGCTTCATGAGTTAGTCACCTGGAATGCATTTCAATTAACAGGTGTGCCTTGTTTAAAGTTAATTTGTGGAATTTCTTTCCTTCTTAATGAGTTTGAGCCAATCAGTTGTGTTGTGACAAGGTAGGGGTGGTATACAGAAGAAAGCCCTATTTGGTAAAAGACCAAGTCCATATTATGGCAAGAACAGCTCAAATAAGCAAAGAGAAACGACAGTCCATCATTACTTTAAGACATGAAGGTCAGTCAATCTGGAAAATTTCAAGATCTTTGAATGTTTCTTCTAGTGCAGTTGCAAAAACCATCAAGCGCTATGATGAAACTGGCTCTCATGAGGACCGCCACAGGAAAGGAAGACCCAGAGTTACCTCTGCTGCAGTGAATAAGTTCATTAGAGTTACCAGCCTCAGAAATTGCACCCCAAAAAATGCTTCACAGAGTTCAAGTAACAGACACATCTCAACATCAACCATCCTCTGTCCAGAGGAGACTGTATGAATCATGGTCGAATTGCTGCAAAGAAACCACTATTAAAGGACACCAATAAGAAGAATGTAATTCTGTAATTTATTTCACCACTATGGTCTATTTATTGTCCTACCTCCTAACCTTACTGCATTTTGCACTACATTTTGCACTCTGTATATAGATTTTCTATTGTGTTTTTGACTATGTTTGTTTACTGTGTAACTCTGTGTTGTTTTTGTCGCACTGCTTTGCTTTGTCTTGGCCAGGTCGCAGTTGTAAATGAGAACTTGTTCTCAACTGACCTACCTGGTTAAATAAAGGTGAAATAAAAAAATAAAAAAATAAAATAAAAAAAGAAGAGACTTGCTTGGGCCAAGAAACATGAGTAATGGACATTAGACCGGTGGAAATCTGTCCTTTGGTCTGAGGAGTCCAAATTGGAGATTTTTGGTTCCAACCTCTGTCTTTGTGAGACACAGTGTGGGTGAATGGATGATCTCTGCATGTGTTTTTCCCACCGTAAAGCATGGAGGAGGAGGTGTTATGGTGTGGGGGTGCTTTGCTGGTGACACTGTCTGTGATTTATTTAGAATTTAAGGCACACTTAACCAGCATGGCTACCACAGCATTCTGCATCGATACGGCATCCCATTTAGTGGGACTATAATTTATTTTTCAACAGGACAATGACCCAACACACCTACAGGCTGTGTAAGGGCTATTTTACCAAGAAGGAGAGTGATAGAGTGCTGCATCAGATGACCTGGCCTCCACAATCACCCGACCTCAACCCAATAGAGATGGTTTGGGATGAGTTGGACCACAGAGTGAAGGAAAAGCAGCCAACAAGTGCTCAGCATATGTGGGAACTTACCTAATATGCGGGAATTTACCTAATAAAGACTTATAGATGACCTGGAGCCAGTGGGTTTGGCGACGAATATGTAGTGAGGGCCAGCCAACGAGAGAATACAGGTCGCAGTGGTGGGTAGTATATGGGGCTTTGATAACAAAACGGATAGCACTGTGATAGACTACATCCAATTTGCTGAGTAGAGTGTTGGAGGCTATTTTGTAAATGACATCGCTGAAGTCAAGGATCGGTAGGGTAGTCAGTTTTATGAGGGCATGTTTGGCAGCATGAGTGAAGGAGGCTTTGTTGCGAAATAGGAAGCAGATTCTAGATTTAATTTTGGATTGGAGATGCTTAACGAGTCTGGAAGTTGAGTTTACAGTCTAACCAGACGCCTAGGTATTTGTAGGTGTCCACATATTCTAAGTCAGACCCGTCGAGAGTAGTGATGATAGTCCGGTGGGCGGGTGCGGGCAACGTTCTATTGAAGAGCATGCATTTAGTTTTACTAGCGTTTAAGAGCAGTTGGAGCCACGGAAGGAGTGTTGTATGGCATTGAAGCTTGTTTGAAGGTTAGTTAACACAGTGTCCAAAGAGGGGCCAGATGTATACAGAATGGTGTCGTCTGCGTAGAGATGGATCAGAGAGTCAACAGCAGCGAGAGAGACATCGTTGATGTATATAGAGAATAGGGTTGGCCCAAGAATTGAACCCTGTGGCCCCATAGAGACTGCCAGAGGATCGGACAACAGGCCCTCCGATTTTACGCACTGAACTCTGTCTGAGAAGTAGTTGGAGAACCAGGCGAGGCAGTCACTTGAGAAACCAAGGCTGTTGAGTCTGCCAATAAGAATGCGGTGATTGACAGAGTCGAAAGCCTTGGCCAGGTCGATGAAGACGGCTGCACAGTACTGTCTTCTGTCGATGGCGGTTATGATATCGTTAAGTACCTTGAGCGTAGCTGAGGTGCACCCATGACCAGCTCGGAAACCAGATTGCATAGCAGAGAAGGTACGGTGGGATTCGAAGAAGTCAGTGATCTGTTTATTAACTTGGCTTTCAAAGACTTTAGAGAGGCAGGGCAGGATGGATATAGGTCTGTAACAGTTTGGGTCTAGAGTGTCTCCCCATTTTTGAAGAGGGGGATGACCGCGGCAGCTTTCCAATCTCTAGGGATCTCAGACGATACAAAAGAGAGGTTGAACAGGCTAGTGATAGGGGTTGCAACAATTTTGGCTGATAATTTTAGGAAGAGAGGGTCCAGATTGTCTAGCCCAGCATATTTGTAGGGGTCCAGTTTTAGCAGCTGTTTCAGAACATCAGCTGTCTGGATTTGGGTAAAGGAGAAGCTGGGGGGGGTTTGGGCAGGTTGCTGCGGGGGGTACAGAGCTGTTGGCCGGGGTAGAGGTAGCCAGGTGGAAAGCATGGCCAGCCGTAGCAAAATGCTTGTTGAAATTTTCAATAATCGTGGATTTATCGGTGGTAACAGTGTTTCCGAGCCTCAATGCAGTGGGCAACTGGGAGGAGATGCTCTTATTCTCCATGGACTTTACAGTGTCACAGAACTTTTGGGGAATTAGTACTACAGGATGCAAATTTCTGTTTGAAAAAGCTGGCCTTTGCTTTTCTAACTGACTGTGTATATTTGTTCCTGGTTTCCCTGAAAAGTTGCATATCGCGGGGGCTATTCGATGCTAATGCAGTGCGCCACAGGATGTTTTTGTGTTGGTCAAGGGCAGTCAAGTCTGGGGTGAACCAAGGGCTATATCTATTCTTAGTTCTAAGTTTTTTGAAAGGGGCATGCTTATTTAGGATGGTGAGGAAAGCACTTTTAAAGAACAACCAGGCATCATCTACTGACGGGATGAGGTCAATATCCTTCCAGGATACCCGGGCCAGATCGATTAGAAAGGCCTGCTCGCAGAAGTGTTTTAGGGAGCGTTTGACAGTGATAATGGGTGGTCGTTTGACCGCGGACCCATTATGAACACAGGCAATGAGGCAGTGATCGCTGAGATCCTGGTTGAAAAGGGCATCTATCTTAGATTGAAGGACAGCCGGGGTGTTAAGCATATCCCAGTTTAAATCACCTAACAGTACAAACTCTGAAGATAGATGGGGGGCAATCAATTCACATATGGAGTCCAGGGCACAGCTGGGGGCTGAGGGGGGTCTGTAACAGGCAGCAACAGTGAGAGACATATTTCTGGAAAGGTGGATTTTTAAGAGTAGAAGCTCAAACTGTTTGGGCACAGACCTGGACAGTATGACAGAACTCTGCAGGTTATCTCTGCAATAGATTGCAACTCCACCTCCTTTGGCAGTTCTATCTTGACGGGAAATATTGTAGTTGGGGATGTCAGAATTTTTGGTGTCCTTCCTGAGCCAGGGTTCAGACACGGCTAGGACATCAGGGTTGGCGGAATGTGCTAAAGCAGTGAATAAATCAAATTTAGGGAGGAGGCTTCTGATGTTAACATGCAAGAATCCAAGGCTTTTACGGTTACAGAAGTCAACAAATGAGAGCGCCTGGGGAATAGGTGTAGTACTGGGGGCTACAGGACCTGGGTTTACCTCTACATCACCAGAGGAACAGAGGAGGAGTAGGATAAGGGTACGGATAAAGGCTTTAAGAACTGGTCGTCTAGTTCTCCACAGACCTGAGACATTAGCATGCTATCTTGAACATGCACACTTTCTATGGTTACATAAGAAGACGTCTAATGTTACAGTAAAACCTCAACATTTTCCCAGGGACTCATTTTAAAGTTGAATAAATACTGTTACATTGGAACGGCTTGGGGTCCCTGAGGAGAAGTTGGAGAAACACTGCCCTGTCTTATGGCCACCTTAACCTAACCTTCCACCAACTAACCCTAACCTTCCACCAACTAACCCTAACATTCCACCAACTAACCCTAACATTCCACCAACTAACCCTAACATTCCACCAACTAACCCTAACATTCCACTAACTAACCCTAACATTCCACTAACTAACCCTAACCTTCCACCAACTAACCCTAACCTTCCACCAACTAACCCTAACCTTCCACTAACTAACCCTAACATTCCACTAACTAACCCTAACATTCCACTAACCAACCCTAACCTTCCACCAACTAACCCTAACCTTCCACCAACTAACCCTAACCTTCCACTAACTAACCCTAACCTTCCACTAACTAACCCTAACCTTCCACCAACTAACCCTAACATTCCACCAACTAACCCTAACATTCCACCAACTAACCCTAACATTCCACCAACTAACCCTAACCTTCCACTAACTAACCCTAACCTTCCACTAACTAACCCTAACCTTCCACCAACAAACCCTAACCTTCCACCAACTAACCCTAACCTTCCACCAACTAACCCTAACCTTCCACTAACTAACCCTAACCTTCCACTAACTAACCCTAACCTTCCACCAACTAACCCTAACCTTCCACCAACTAACCCTAACCTTCCACCAACTAACCCTAACCTTCCACCAACTAACCCTAACATTCCACCAACTAACCCTAACCTTCCAGCAACCTAACCACACATTCCAGCAATCTAACCAAACCTTCCAGCAACCTAACCAAACCTTCCAGCAATCTAACCAAACATTCCAGCAACCTAACCACACATTCCATCAACCAAACCAAACATTCCACCATCCTAACCAAACATTCCACCATCCTAACCCCTCCCTGAGCTAGGGGGGGAACGACATGCTCGTTAAACACACCACATAGTTCTCTAATGAAGACCAGACTGGATACACACACCCCTCCCTCCCACACACACCCCTCCCTCCCACACACACCCCTCCCTCCCTCCCTGCCACACACACACCTCCCTCCCACACACACCCCTCCCTCCCTCCCTGCCACACACACCCCTCCCTCCCTCCCTGCCACACACACACCTCCCTCCCTCCCTGCCACACACACACCTCCCACACACACACACAACTCCCTCCCACACACACCCCTCCCTCCCTCCCACACACACACACACCCACACACACACAAGACCCCCAGGGATAATGCAGGTAACATCCAGTCAAGAGATAATAGGAAGTCTGTGTAGAACCTCGGCCCTAACAGTGTCATATATCAGATCTACTGGAGTGGATGTGTTACTCATTTTAAAGTTGAATAAATACTGTTACATTCATTTGTGAGATAAACGTTATTACTGTATTCTTTCACTTTTATTTTGGTTTGAGTTGGAGACGTAAATCCAACATATAGTTTGTTAACAAGTTAACAGGCTACTTACTGTGTTGCAAAAGTGATAAATCAACATTTGAAGGAGATGTATCTTTGGATAGCTCCATCTGTGCCACTGAGAAGAATGAGTTTAATTCAAATTTGTCTATAAATTAATAATTGCTATGTTGGATTCACATCCCTATTTCAACCAGAAATCTAATTAGAACTAAATCAAATCAGACTTTAAATAGTTTGATTTGATTTAGTTCTACTCTTTAACTTAGATTTTTGGTTGAGATGAAGATGTGAATCCAACATTTATTATTAACTTGTAGATTCCATTTGAAATGAACCAAAGTTTGAAACCCTAGGCCTGGATGTATTATCTATTAGTAGTTGAACCCTGAGTTGAATTGAAACAATAGCTGTTGATGACTTCCCTAATGCTATATAGGCTTAAATAGTATCATTGATGATATATGACTTATTAAGTATGGTTACATTTACTTTTATATGTTAAACCTACCATTTGGAATGACTTTGATAGTAACAGTGAACCCATTGAGTGGAGATTTCTCACCAGTCATTCTCACAATAGCACATAGTTAATGGTCATTGAGGAAGCATGGCTGGGCTGGGCTGGGCTGGGCTGGGCTGGGATGGGCTGGGCTGGGCTGGGCTGGGCTGGGCTTCGCTGGGATGGGATGGGCTGGGCTGGGCTGGGATGGGCTGGGCTGGGCTGGGCTGGGCTGGGCTTCGCTGGGCTGGGATGGGATGGGCTGGGCTGGGCTGGGATGGGCTGGGCTGGGCTGGGCTGGGCTGGGCTTCTGGGCTGGGATTGGCTGGGCTGGGCTGGGCTGGGCTGGGCTGGGATGGGCTGGGCTGGGCTGGGCTGGGCTGGGCTGGGATGGGCTGGGCTGGGCTGGGCTGGGCTGGGCTGGGATGGGCTGGGCTGGGCTGGGATGGGCTGGGCTGGGCTGGGCTGGGCTTCGCTGGGCTGGGTGCTGGGATATGGGTGAAACCCTGGATGACAGACCGAAGAGAGAACTGTAGATAGATAAACTCTCCAGTCCGAGGTGCTGCCCAGTCTATTTTTTTTAATACAGTGGCTATTACATTGAATATACAACATTGTTTTAAAGGTACAATTTCAACATATTTTATACAAGGTTGAAAATTGGTTACCATGATGACATAATCCTGTGGTTGAAATTTCTATGTATTTTCCACATAGATTCTACGTCACAATACGATGACAATTTACGTTGAAACAACGTTAAATTGACCAGTTTGTGCAGAGTGGGAACGCTTTAATGGTGGCTATTACATAGTTATTATTATAAATAGTTCACAAACTGTTCAATGTTGGGGTTAAAATACTACATTTCATGCATGTCTGTCTAGAAAATAATGTACCAGCAAATTAACAAAAGCTGGAAATAATAAAATACAACGTCCAGATTAAAGGGTATTCTAACCATTACCATTTAACATTGAGATGAATCAAGCTAATCCAGATTAATCTAGAATATATTGTGGGTTACAACCTGAGTTATGACCTGCTCACATTCCCAGAATACCTTGTGTCTGAGAGGCAGAGGATTTGTATTAGGGGGGAGCATGGCAGGGGGTAAGGATCATAGCGTTACACTCACCATGAGTATACAGCTTCCTTTGTGGTTTTTATATTCCACTTTGAACTTTAACCCAGAGCAGTTTTAATGAAACAGCCTTGTGCCCAGGTGAGTGTTGTCAGTGTTCTGCAGGTGGTGGAGAGGTGGATACTTAGTTGTGTGGAGTTGGTGGCCAGTTGGTGGATACTTAGTTGTGTGGAGTTGGTGGCCAGTTGGTGGATACTTAGTTGTGTGGAGTTGGTGGCCAGTTGGTGGATACTTAGTTGTGTGGAGTTGGTGGCCAGTTGGTGGATACTTAGTTGTGTGGAGTTGGTGGCCAGTTGGTGGATACTTAGTTGTGTGGAGTTGGTGGCCAGTTGGTGGATACTTAGTTGTGTGGAGTTGGTGGATGGAAACAACATAACAAGTAGAGTAAACACACAACTTCACCATGCACTTCATCCTCCACGGTACTGCCCCCTGGTACTTAACCATGCACTTCATCCTCCACGGTACTGCCCCCTGGTACTTAACCATGCACTTCATCCTCCACGGTACTGCCCCCTGGTACTTAACCATGCACTTCATCCTCCACGGTACTGCCCCCTGGTACTTAACCATGCACTTCATCCTCCACGGTACTGCCCCCTGGTACTTAACCATGCACTTCATCCTCCACGGTACTGCCCCCTGGTACTTAACCATGCACTTCATCCTCCACGGTACTGCCCCCTGGTACTCCACGGTACTGCCCCCTGGTACTCCACGGTACTGCCCCCTGGTCCTCCACGGTACTGCCCCCTGGTACTCCACGGTACTGCCCCCTGGTCCTCCACGGTACTGCCCCCTGGTCCTCCACGGTACTGCCCCCTGGTCCTCCACGGTACTGCCACCTGGTACTCCACGGTACTGCCCCCTGGTACTCCACGGTACTGCCCCCTGGTACTCCACGGTACTGCCCCCTGGTACTCCACGGTACTGCCCCCTGGTACTCCACGGTACTGCCCCCTGGTCCTCCACGGTACTGCCCCCTGGTACTCCACGGTACTGCCCCCTGGTACTCCACAGTACTGCCCCCTGGTACTCCACGGTACTGCCCCCTGGTACTCCACGGTACTGCCCCCTGGTACTTGAACACAGACTGTAAATACATGCAGTCTACAGTCCAGTTTAGCCAATCAGAGCTCTTTGTTTTATACTGGAATTCAACTGTGGAATAACCTCCCATCAGCCGTTTATCTGTTCCAGTCCAAAGATGTTTCTAGATGGCAGGTTAGAGCCTGTCTGTGGGAAAACCTCTGCAGGGCAGGCCTACATAGGAGAATGTCAGAAATATTGGTACTTTTAGTTTTTAATTGATTAGGCTACCGAGCTGATTATCATGGTCTTTTTTTGTATTGGTGATGTATTTATTGAGATGTCAGCTACCTTTATTCAACACCTGTCATGGAGGGAATATCTGGGAGAACTGTGAAAGCCTAAGGGCTTTATTCAACACCTGTCATGGAGGGAATATCTGGGAGAACTGTGAAAGCCTAAGGGCTTTATTCAACACCTGTCATGGAGGGAATATCTGGGAGAACTGTGAAAGCCTAAGGGCTTTATTCAACACCTGTCCCAGACTCATGGGCATCAATAATCTTTCTTCTGAAGGCCTCGGGTAGGTCTTTTGATCTTTGAATGACCCATATGGTTAAGACCAAACCAGACCAATTGTCTTATCTTTATGGAAGGCTGGACCTGTCACGGCTGGGTGTATTAACAGACCAAGGCGCAGAGCAGTAATGGTTCAACATCTTTAATTATATTCAATAACCTCAATGTGAACTATTCAGAATAACAACATATACCAGAACGTAAATACACTTACTTCAGACAGACACTGAAAACATTGAACCACACCTAGGGTGTAGAACATACTAACATAAGTAGGATCCCTAGTTAGAGACAATGCATAGCAGCTGCCTCTAATTAGGGATCCCACACAAAACACCACATAGAACACAGAACATAGACCTGTCAGACTCTGACCATGGCTACATAGAGAAGCAAAAGGCTTTTCTATGGCCAGAGCCTGACAGGACCCTCCTTTCTCTCTAATGTTTTCTAATCATTTGCACTTGTTTTGGTACCTAATTCTAATTGTATCAATTTTATGTGATGGTAAAGGTAGGGGTGTACTAACTTTTTCCCCATAAGGAAAAGGCATTTTTGTTTATTTTAATTGCACAACAATTTGTGTGATTTGTTAAATTGGGTAACCTTTATCTGTCAATCATGTTGAAGTGAAGATTACATATCCATCTGTCCTAATATGTAAAAAATAAAATAAGAGACCTTTCCAGGGGGTGTACTTACTTTTTCACATGACTGTAAATAATAATAATATGTTTGGTATAAAAAATGTATGGATGAAACACATTTGTATATAGATAAATACATTAAATGTTTTATATCAAAGGTTTTAATTATAGTTATTGATAATTGATTCAGTCTTGTGAAAACCTAAGCCTAACAGCGGAACACGGCTGCCAAAGCTGCTTCCATCAAGTATTAACTCTGGGTTGGGAAGACTTACGCAATCAATCTCTGTAATCGATTTTCATATTTAATTTTAAGGCAGGAAAATGTGAAGACTGTGTAGACTTTAGGCACTGTATGTAGGAGCCGTCGTGAAGGTCATTATCATATCATTGTTGATATCAAGAATCCAATTATAAATATAATTTTGTTTGTGACATTTAAAAATGTATTTCCTGCAATTCTACAGTGTTTGACATGACTTACTATGCCTCTCCTGAGGGGTATTCTGAGAGGTACAGTGGGGAGAACAAGTATTTGATACACTGCCGATTTTGCAGGTTTTCCTACTTACAAAGCATGTAGAGGTCTGTAATTTTTATCATAGGTACACTTCAACTGTGAGAGACAGAATCTAAAACAAAAATCCAGAAAATCACATTGTATGATTTTTAAATAATTAATTTGCTTTTTATTGCATGACATAAGTATTTGATCACCTACCAACCAGTAAGAATTCTGGCTCTCACAGACCTGTTAGTTTTTCTTTAAGAAGCCCTCCTGTTCTCCACTCATTACCTGTATAAAAGACACCTGTCCACACACTCAATCAAACAGACTCCAACCTCTCCACAATGGCCAAGACCAGAGAGCTGTGTAAGAACATCAGGGATAAAATTGTAGACCTGCACAAGGCTGGGATGGGCTACAGGACAATAGGCAAGCAGCTTGGTGAGAAGGCAACAACTGTTGGCGCAATTATTAGAAAATGGAAGAAGTTCAAGATGACGGTCAATCTCCCTCGGTCTGGGGCACCATGCAAGATCTCACCTCGTGGGGCATCAATGATCATGAGGAAGGTGAGGGATCAGCCCAGAACTACACGGCAGGACCTGGTCAATGACCTGAAGAGAGCTGGGACCACAGTCTCAAAGAAAACCATTAGTAACACACTACGCCGTCATGGATTAAAATCCTGCAGCGCACTCAAGGTCCCCCTGCTCAAGCCAGCGCATGTCCAGGCCCGTCTGAAGTTTGCCAATGACCATCTGGATGATCCAGAGGAGGAATGGGAGAAGGTCATGTGGTCTGACGAGACAAAAATAGAGCTTTTTGGTCTAAACTCCACTCGCCGTGTTTGGAGGAAGAAGAAGGATGAGTACAACCCCAAGAACACCATCTCAACCGTGAAGCATGGAGGTGGAAACATCATTCTTTGGGGATGCTTTTCTGCAAAGGGGACAGGATGACTGCACCGTATTGAGGGGAGGATGGATGGGGCCATGTATCGCAAGATCTTGGCCAACATCCTCCTTCCCTCAGTAAGAGCATTGAAGATGGGTCGTGGCTGGGTCTTCCAGCATGACAATGACCCGAAACACACAGCCAGGGCAACTAAGGAGTGGCTCCGTAAGAAGCATCTCAAGGTCCTGGAGTGGCCTAGCCAGTCTCCAGACCTGAACCAAATAGAAAATCTTTGGAGGGAGCTGAAAGTCCATATGGCCCAGCGACAGCCCCGAAACCTGAAGGATCTGTATGGAGGAGTGGGCCAAAATCCCTGCTGCAGTGTGTGCAAACCTAGTCAAGAACTACAGGAAACGTATGATCTCTGTAATTGCAAACAAAGGTTTCTGTACCAAATATTAAGTTCTGCTTTTCTGATGTATCAAATACTTATGTCATGCAATAAAATGTAAATGAATTATTTAAAAATCATACAATGTAATTTTCTGGATTTTTGTTTTAGATTCCGTCACTCACAGTTGAAGAGTACCTATGATAAACATTACAGACTTCTACATGCTTTGTAAGTGGGAAAACCTGCAAAATCAGCAGTGTATCAAATACTTGTTCTCCCCACTGTATATGGAGGGGTATTCTGAGGGGTATATTGAGGGGTATATTGAGGGGTATTCTGAAGGATATATGGAGGGGTATTCTGAGGGGTATATGGAGGGGTATTCTGAGGGGTATATGGAGGGGCATTCTGAGGGGTATATGGAGGGGTATTCTGAAGGGTATATGGAGGGGCATTCTGAGGGATATTTTGAGGGGTATATGGAGGGGCATTCTGAGGGGTATATGGAGGGGTATTCTGAGGGGTATATGGAGGGGTATATGGAGGGGTATACGGAGGGGTATATGGAGGGGTATATGGAGGGGTATATGGAGGGGTATTCTGAGGGGTATTCTGAGGGGTATATGGAGGGGTATATGGAGGGGTATTCTGAGGGGTATTCTGAGGGGTATTCTGAGGGGTATTCTGAGGGGTATATGGAGGGGTATATATATGGAGGGGTATATGGAGGGGTATATATATGGAGGGGTATTCTGAGGGGTATATGGAGGGGTATATTGAGGGGTATTCTGAGGGGTATTCTGAGGGGTATATGGAGGGGTATATGGAGGGGTATATATATGGAGGGGTATATGGAGGGGTATATATATGGAGGGGTATATTAGATAGATAGATAGATAGATAGATAGATAGATAGATAGATAGATAGATAGATAGATAGATAGATAGATAGATAGATAGATAGATAGATAGATAGATAGATAGATAGATAGATAGATAGATAGATAGATAGATAGATAGATAGATAGATAGATAGATAGATAGATAGATAGATAGATAGATAGATAGATAGATAGATAGATAGATAGATAGATAGATAGGTACTTTATGGAGGGGTATATATATGGAGGGGTATATATATGGAGGGGTATATATATGGAAGGGTATATATATAAACATATATAATCATGCTATCACATGAGGCTGAGAGAAACACGTCCTGTTTGATATCATGCTATCACATGAGGCTGAGAGAAACATTTTCTGTTTGATATCATGCTATCACATGAGGCTGAGAGAAACATTTTCTGTTTGATATCATGCTATCACATGAGGCTGAGAGAAACATTTTCTGTTTGATATCATGCTATCACATGAGGCTGAGAGAAACATGTTCTGTTTGATATCATGCGATCACATGAGGCTGAGAGAAACATTTTCTGTTTGATATCATGCTATCACATGAGGCTGAGAGAAACATTTTCTGTTTTATATCTGTTTTATAGGCTGAGAGGAAATGTTGCAGTTTTAAAGTAATTGTCAAGTGAAAATCGCACTTTTAAAAGTTCATATTCTCTTACCCAAATAATGTTGTTGACTCATCCTATACTCGTTTTTGTGGCCAGAGCATAAATTGGAGAAAAAACACTTTAAAAAAACCCACCTCAAACTTGTATCTCAAACAGACCTTGCTATTTCCTCATAGAGGATGATGTCATCCTCCTGAGGACGATGATCTGGCGCATCAGTGGTCTAGTCACGCCCACACCATTCTGTTGTTGGGGTACGCCCACACCATTCTGTTGTTGGGGTACGCCCACACCATTCTGTTGTTGGGGTACGCCCACACCATTCCAACACAGAAAAGCAGATTTTTAACATACTTCATTAACATTTTTGGGAAGGAAAACTAATTCACTCATATCGTAATTAATTATAGGTCATATTTCATAGAAGTCTTGGAAACACTGGACAGTTACTTTAAAGGTCGACTTTGGGCAAAAATAGTGGCTTTAAACGGTATAACTGATCAATGCATCATCATACCAGGTCATTTAATGTTTAAATGTTTACAGCTTCAGTTTAAAAACAAATCCTGTGAAATGAGGTCAACACATACTGGAGGAGTTACTGGCTAGCTTCAAGTGGCTAGCTTAGCTAACGAACTAGCTACTTCTGTTGCAGTGCGTATAACCCGAAACTAAAAAAATTAAAATAATGCTGGGCTGGGGGGGGGGGACAATTTGACCTGTTCTGAATACTGTCCCTTATCCTCTGTGGTTCTGTGGATCTGTGGTTCTGTGTGTGTATGTCTGTAACTGTTCAGGTATCATCACTGCTCAGTCCAGCTATAAAAAGACAGCTGTACATAGGGAGACAGGAATATCACCGACAGTAAAGGAGCAATCACTGCACTGCGCTCTAAAGCCTACTGGACATCTTTCAACGGACTTTCAGCAGACAGCAACAATGCGGATCTCTGCAGGAACTTAGCAGTTAGTCTGGAACCTAGGAGGGTTCTGTCAGTGGCAACAGTTAAGATCCTACATTCTACATAGTCTCATCTTTTTTATTCAATCTTTTTTTGTGCTCTTTTTTAAAACAATTTTGTAATCTGATGTGGTATGGCTAATGCTTCTCTGATGGATCTGGGAGTTCTACTTTTATTTGGACTAGTAGCTGTATTTGCAAATGGTAAGTCTGAAGAATGTTTCTTCTGAGTTGTGTGTTATTAAAATGTTGTTTCTGCTAGAGAGACCGGACACTGAGAGAGTAAATACTCCTGAGTTGTGAGTGGAGTCTACCTGAGAGAGTAAATACTCCTGAGTTGTGAGTGGAGTCTACCTGTAGCCTACATTACTTCAATAAAAACTGATAACCATCTATTGGCTTGTACATTTTATTTTTTATTTTGTTGTAATATAATCATCTTGTGAATAACTATTAGAACATGAATGTCCATGGATTAACAGGATTTTATGAATGTGTATTTATTCTATCAAAGTCACTGCTTCAAGTTGAAATATGTTTGTTTTCTTAAAGATGACTTATTTTATATTGAATAATAATTTAAATGAGGAGCATTAATTCCATACTGAAGGTTGGGGTGGGACATGATTACTTAGTGACTCTTTGCAGTGCTCTTTGAAACAAAGTGCTGTGAAATGTTTTTGGGTTACTAAAACTCTGAAAGTGAATAAATCAGCTACAGGCCTGTTCTACTCAGACACTTCCACCCCTTTGTGCAATTAGCCTGGGGATGATGTTAATACATCTGTTGTAACCTGCATACAGGGGTGGGATAGAAGCTTTAGGAATACCTTCAGATATTACTGCATATTTGGTCATTTGTATGTTAATACTGGGGAGTTGGGACACTACACTGAATGGAGATACACTATATATACAAACATATGTGGACACCTCTATAAATTAGTGGATTCAGCTATTTCAGCCACACCCGTTGCTGACAGGTTTATAAAATTGAGCACACAGCCATGCAATCTCCATAGACAAACATTAGCAGTAGAATGGCCTTACTGAAGAGATCAGTGACTTCCAACATGGCACCGTCATAGGATGCCACCTTTCCAACAAGTCAGTTTGTCAAATTTCTGCCCTGCTAGAGCTGCCCTGGTCAACTGTAAGTGCTGTTATTGTGAAGTGGAAATGTCTAGGAGCAACAACGGCTCAGCCTGGGACGTGGTAGGCCACACAAGCTCACAGACCGGATGCTGTAGCGTGCAGCGCGTAAATATAGTCTGTCCTCGGTTGCAACACTGCCAAGGTCCAAACTGCCTCTGGAAGAAACGTCAGCACAAGAACTGTTTGTTGGGAGCTTCAAGAAATGGGTTTCCATTACCGAGCAGCCGCACACAAGCATAAGATCACTTTGCTTTTACCCATCATGAGATGTGTCTTGTGTGACACCTTGGCAATGAGACCTTTTTGTAGGCCATCAGTTGGGACTGAACCAGCTGATATTAATTTGCACTGACAGGGGGCTGGATTGCTTTTTAATTACTGATAGTTTTCAGCTGTTGTCTTGGCTTTCCATGCCTTTTTGAACCTCCCTTTCTTCATGTGTTCAATACTTTTTCCCTGTGTCATTTCACATTATTACACATAACTTAATTTCTGAATTTATTTGTTTTGGTTTCTTTGTATGTATGGATTACTTGGGTTGTTACCAACATCTGGTGAAACTTTCATGTCAATAGCACCTTTGGAAATATATTTACTGAGAAAAATGGTGACGTGTTCAATACTTATTTCACCCGCTGTAGAATATGTTGTTAATCGTGTCCATCATTAACTCTTCCTGTGTCCTGATAGGTTCTTCAATCCCCTGTAAAGATGTTGTCCAGAGGAGAGAGCTGGACACCACTAAGATGAACTTGGTCTCCAGGCCTACCACAGTGGGTGTGGCCAGCGGTGTAGGTGTGGCCAGCAGCAATGGGTCCTGGGACATCCCTGAGGCACGCCATAGAGACAAGCGCTGCACATGTTACAGCTACAGAGACAAGGAGTGTGTCTACTACTGTCACCTGGACATCATCTGGATCAACACACCAGAGTGAGTAGTGACAGGCCTGTCCCAGACCCTGACCTCCCCTGACCCTGACCTCCCCTGACCCTGACCCTGAGCTCCCCTGACCCTGCCCCTGACGTCCCCTGATCCTGAGCTCCCCTGACCCTGACCTCCCCTGACCCTGACCTCCCCTGACCCTGACCCTGAGCTCCCCTGACCCTGAGCTTCCCTGACCCTGAGCTCCCCTGACCTCCCCTGACCCTGACCTCCCCTGACCCTGACCCTGAGCTCCCCTGACCTCCCCTGACCCTGAGCTCCCCTGACCCTGACCTCCCCTGACCCTGACTTCCCCTGACCCTGAGCTCCCCAGACCCTCACCCTGACTTCCCCTGACCCTGACCTCCCCTGACCCTGAGCTCCCCTGACCCTGACCCTGACCTCCCCTGACCCTGACCTCCCCTACCCTGACCCCCCCTGACCCTGACCTCCCCTGACCCTGAGCTCCCCTGACCCTGAGCTCCCCTGACCCTGACCCTGTGCTCCCCTGACCCTGACCCTGACCTCCCCGACCCTGACCCTGAGCTCCCCTGACCTCCCCTGACCTCCCCTGACCTCCCCTGACCTCCCCTGACCTCCCCTGACCCTGACCTCCCTTGACCCTGACCTCCCCTGACCCTGACCTCCCCTGACCCTGAGCTCCCCTGACCCTGACCTCCCCTGACCCTGACTTCCCCTGACCCTGACCCTGACCCTGTCCCTGACCTCTCCTAACCCAAACCTCTTTCCACTCAGTATTCCACCGTCTGTCTCCCTCAGCCTCTCTCTCTCTCGTTCTCCCTCTTTGTCCCCCTCCCTCTGTCTCTCTCATTCTCCCTCTTTGTCCCCCTCCCACTGTCTCTCTCATTCTCCCTCTTTGTCCCCCTCCCTCTGTCTGTCTCTCTCATTCTCCCTCTTTGTCCCCCTCCCTCTGTCTCTCTCATTCTCCCTCTTTGTCCCCCTCCCTCTGTCTGTCTCTCTCATTCTCCCTCTTTGTCCCCCTCCCTCTGTCTCTCTCATTCTCCCTCTTTGTCCCCCTCCCTCTGTCTGTCTCTCTCATTCTCCCTCTTTGTCCCCCTCCCTCTGTCTCTCTCATTCTCCCTCTTTGTCCCCCTCCCTCTGTCTCTCTCATTCTTCCTCTTTGTCCCCCTCCCTCTGTCTCTCCGTCTGTCTGTCTCTCTCTATCTCTCTCGCTCGCCCTCCCTCTCATGTCAGTCTCTCTTCAGTTGAAGGTTCTCATTGTCTACAGCTGCTTGAAGAACCTGTTATAGTCTCAGTCTCTAACGCTGCTTGAATGAACTGTTATAGTCTCAGTATCTACAACTGCTTGAAGGCCCTGTTATAGTCTCATTGTCTACAGCTGCTTGAAGGCCCTGTTATAGTCTCATTGTCTACAGCTGTTTGAAGGCCCTGTTATGGTCTAATTGTCTACAGCTGCTTGAAGGCCATGTTATAGTCTCAGTGTCTAACACTGCGTAAAGGTCCTATTAAGTCTCAGTGTCTTAAGCTGTTTGAAGGCCTTGTTATAGTCTCATTGTCTACAGCTGCTTGAAGGCCTTGTTATAGTCTCATTGTCTACAGCTGCTTGAAGGCCTTGTTATAGTCTTCTGTTGTCTCCTAGAGAGAGAGAGAGGATCCTCCTGTTGTCTCCTAGAGAGAGAGAGAGGATCCTCCTGTTGTCTCCTAGAGAGAGAGGATCCTCCTGTTGTCTCCTAGAGAGAGAGGATCCTCCTGTTGTCTCCTAGAGAGAGAGAGAGGATCCTCCTGTTGTCTCCTAGAGAGAGAGAGAGGATCCTCATGTTGTCTCATAGAGAGAGAGAGGTATCCTCCTGTTGTCTCCTAGAGAGAGAGAGAGGATCCTTCTCTTGTCTCCTAGAGAGAGAGAGAGGATCCTCCTCTTGTCTCCTAGAGAGAGAGAGAGGATCCTCCTGTTGTCTCCTAGAGAGAGAGAGAGGATCCTCCTGTTGTCTCCTAGAGAGAGAGAGAGGATCCTCCTGTTGTCTCCTAGAGAGAGAGAGAGAGAGAGGATCCTCCTGTTGTCTCCTAGAGAGAGAGAGAGGATCCTCCTCTTGTCTCCTAGAGAGAGAGAGAGGATCCTCCTGTTGTCTCCTAGAGAGAGAGAGGGGATCCTCCTGTTGTCTCCTAGAGAGAGAGAGAGGATCCTTCTGTTGTCTCCTAGAGAGAGAGAGAGGATCCTTCTATTGTCTCCTAGAGAGAGAGAGAGGATCCTTCTATTGTCTCCTAGAGAGAGAGAGAGGATCCTTCTGTTGTCTCCAAGAGAGAGAGAGAGGATCCTCCTGTTGTCTCCTAGAGAGAGAGAGAGGATCCTCCTGTTGTCTCCTAGAGAGAGAGAGAGAGAGGATCCTCCTGTTGTCTCCTAGAGAGAGAGAGAGAGGATCCTCCTGTTGTCTCCTAGAGAGAGAGAGAGGATCCTCCTGTTGTCTCCTAGAGAGAGAGAGAGAGAGAGGATCCTCCTGTTGTCTCCTAGAGAGAGAGAGAGGATCCTTCTATTGTCTCCTAGAGAGAGAGAGAGAGGATCCTTCTATTGTCTCCTAGAGAGAGAGAGAGGATCCTTCTGTTGTCTCCTAGAGAGAGAGAGAGGATCCTCCTGTTGTCTCCTAGAGAGAGAGAGAGGATCCTCCTGTTGTCTCCTAGAGAGAGAGAGAGGATCCTCCTGTTGTCTCCTAGAGAGAGAGAGAGGATCCTCCTGTTGTCTCCTAGAGAGAGAGGATCCTCCTGTTATCTCCTAGAGAGAGAGAGAGGATCCTCCTGTTGTCTCCTAGAGAGAGAGAGAGAGAGGATCCTCCTGTTGTCTCCTAGAAAGAGAGAGAGGATCCTCCTGTTGTCTCCTAGAGAGAGAGAGAGGATCCTCCTGGTGTCTCCTAGAGAGAGAGAGAGAGGATCCTCCTGTTGTCTCCTAGAGAGAGAGGATCCTCCTGTTATCTCCTAGAGAGAGAGAGAGGATCCTCCTGTTGTCTCCTAGAGAGAGAGAGAGAGAGGATCCTCCTGTTGTCTCCTAGAGAGAGAGAGAGAGAGGATCCTCCTGTTGTCTCCTAGAGAGAGAGAGAGAGAGGATCCTCATGTTGTCTCATAGAGAGAGAGAGGTATCCTCCTGTTGTCTCCTAGAGAGAGAGAGAGGATCCTCCTGTTGTCTCCTAGAGAGAGAGAGAGGATCCTCCTGGTGTCTCCTAGAGAGAGAGAGAGAGGATCCTCCTGTTGTCTCCTAGAGAGACAGGATCCTCCTGTTATCTCCTAGAGAGAGAGAGAGGATCCTCCTGTTGTCTCCTAGAGAGAGAGAGAGAGAGGATCCTCCTGTTGTCTCCTAGAGAGAGAGAGAGAGAGGATCCTCCTGTTGTCTCCTAGAGAGAGAGAGAGGATCCTCCTGTTGTCTCCTAGAGAGAGAGAGAGGATCCTCCTGTTGTCTCCTAGAGAGAGAGAAAGAGAATCCTCCTGCTGTCTCCTAGAGAGAGAGAGAGGATCCTCCTCTTGTCTCCTAGAGAGAGAGAGAGGATCCTCCTGTTGTCTCCTAGAGAGAGAGAGGGGATCCTCCTGTTGTCTCCTAGAGATAGAGAGAGGATCCTTCTGTTGTCTCCTAGAGAGAGAGAGAGAGAGAGAGGATCATCCTGTTGTCTCCTAGAGAGAGAGAGAGGATCCTCCTCTTGTCTCCTAGAGAGAGAGAGAGGATCCTCCTGTTGTCTCCTAGAGAGAGAGAGGGGATCCTCCTGTTGTCTCCTAGAGAGAGAGAGAGTATCCTCCTGTTGTCTCCTAGAGAGAGAGAGAGGATCCTCCTGTTGTCTCCTAGAGAGAGAGAGAGGATCCTTCTGTTGTCTCCTAGAGAGAGAGAGAGGATCCTTCTGTTGTCTCCTAGAGAGAGAGAGAGGATCTTCCTGTTGTCTCCTAGAGAGAGAGAGGATCCTCCTGTTGTCTCCTAGAGAGAGAGAGAGGATCCTCCTGTTGTCTCCTAGAGAGAGAGAGAGGATCCTCATGTTGTCTCCTAGAGAGAGAGAGGTATCCTCCTGTTGTCTCCTAGAGAGAGAGAGAGGATCCTCCTGTTGTCTCCTAGAGAGAGAGAGAGGATCCTCCTGGTGTCTCCTAGAGAGAGAGAGAGAGGATCCTCCTGTTGTCTCCTAGAGAGACAGGATCCTCCTGTTATCTCCTAGAGAGAGAGAGAGGATCCTCCTGTTGTCTCCTAGAGAGAGAGAGAGAGAGGATCCTCCTGTTGTCTCCTAGAGAGAGAGAGGGGATCCTCCTGTTGTCTCCTAGAGATAGAGAGAGGATCCTTCTGTTGTCTCCTAGAGAGAGAGAGAGAGAGAGAGGATCATCCTGTTGTCTCCTAGAGAGAGAGAGAGGATCCTCCTCTTGTCTCCTAGAGAGAGAGAGAGGATCCTCCTGTTGTCTCCTAGAGAGAGAGAGGGGATCCTCCTGTTGTCTCCTAGAGAGAGAGAGAGTATCCTCCTGTTGTCTCCTAGAGAGAGAGAGAGAGGATCCTCCTGTTGTCTCCTAGAGAGAGAGAGAGGATCCTTCTATTGTATCCTAGAGAGAGAGAGAGGATCCTTCTGTTGTCTCCTAGAGAGAGAGAGAGGATCTTCCTGTTGTCTCCTAGAGAGAGAGAGGATCCTCCTGTTGTCTCCTAGAGAGAGATAGAGGATCCTCCTGTTGTCTCCTAGAGAGAGAGAGAGGATCCTCATGTTGTCTCCTAGAGAGAGAGAGGTATCCTCCTGTTGTCTCCTAGAGAGAGAGAGAGGATCCTTCTGTTGTCTCCTAGAGAGAGAGAGAGGATCCTCCTGTTGTCTCATAGAGAGAGAGAGAGGATCCTCCAGTTGTCTCCTAGAGAGAGAGAGATGATCCTCCTGTTGTCTCCTAGAGAGAGAGAGAGGATCCTCCTGTTGTCTCCTAGAGAGAGAGAGAGGATCCTCCTGTTGTCTCCTAGAGAGACAGAGAGGATCCTCCTGTTGTCTCCTAGAGAGAGAGAGAGGCTCCTCCTGTTGTCTCCTAGAGAGAGAGAGGGGATCCTCCTGTTGTCTCCTAGAGAGAGAGAGAGGATCCTTCTGTTGTCTCCTAGAGAGAGAGAGAGAGAGAGAGGATCCTCCTGTTGTCTCCTAGAGAGACAGGATCCTCCTGTTATCTCCTAGAGAGAGAGAGAGGATCCTCCTGTTGTCTCCTAGAGAGAGAGAGAGAGAGAGAGGATCCTCCTGTTGTCTCCTAGAGAGAGAGAGAGAGGGGATCCTCCTGTTGTCTCCTAGAGAGAGAGAGAGGATCCTCCTGTTGTCTCCTAGAGAGAGAGAGAGGATCCTCCTGTTGTCTCCTAGAGAGAGAGAGAGAGAGAGAGAGAATCCTCCTGCTGTCTCCTAGAGAGAGAGAGAGGATCCTCCTCTTGTCTCCTAGAGAGAGAGAGAGGATCCTCCTGTTGTCTCCTAGAGAGAGAGAGGGGATCCTCCTGTTGTCTCCTAGAGAGAGAGAGAGGATCCTTTTGTTGTCTCCTAGAGAGAGAGAGAGAGAGAGAGGATCCTCCTGTTGTCTCCTAGAGAGAGAGAGAGGATCCTCCTCTTGTCTCCTAGAGAGAGAGAGAGGATCCTTCTATTGTATCCTAGAGAGAGAGAGAGGATCCTTCTGTTGTCTCCTAGAGAGAGAGAGAGGATCTTCCTGTTGTCTCCTAGAGAGAGAGAGGATCCTCCTGTTGTCTCCTAGAGAGAGAGAGAGGATCCTCCTGTTGTCTCCTAGAGAGAGAGAGAGGATCCTCATGTTGTCTCCTAGAGAGAGAGAGGTATCCTCCTGTTGTCTCCTAGAGAGAGAGAGAGGATCCTTCTGTTGTCTCCTAGAGAGAGAGAGAGGTTCCTCCTGTTGTCTCATAGAGAGAGAGAGAGGATCCTCCAGTTGTCTCCTAGAGAGAGAGAGATGATCCTCCTGTTGTCTCCTAGAGAGAGAGAGAGGATCCTCCTGTTGTCTCCTAGAGAGAGAGAGAGGATCCTCCTGTTGTCTCCTAGAGAGACAGAGAGGATCCTCCTGTTGTCTCCTAGAGAGAGAGAGAGGCTCCTCCTGTTGTCTCCTAGAGAGAGAGAGAGAGAGAGAGAGAGAGAGAGAGAGGATCCTCCTGTTGTCTCCTAGAGAGAGAGAGAGGATCCTCCTGTTGTCTCCTAGAGAGAGAGAGAGAGAGAGAGAGAGAGAGAGGATCCTCCTGTTGTCTCCTAGAGAGAGAGAGAGGATCCTTCTGTTGTCTCCTAGAGAGAGAGAGAGGATCCTCCTGTTGTCTCCTAGAGAGAGAGAGAGAGAGGATCCTCCTGTTGTCTCCTAGAGAGAGAGAGAGGATCCTCCTGTTGTCTCCTAGAGAGAGAGAGAGAGAGAGGATCCTTCTGTTGTCTCCTAGAGAGAGAGAGAGGATCCTCCTGTTGTCTCCTAGAGAGAGAGAGAGAGAGAGGATCCTTCTGTTGTCTCCTAGAGAGAGAGAGAGGATCCTCCTGTTGTCTCCTAGAGAGAGAGAGAGGATCCTCCTGTTGTCTCCTAGAGAGAGAGAGAGAGAGGATCCTCCTGTTGTCTCCTAGAGAGAGAGAGAGAGAGAGGATCCTCCTGTTGTCTCCTAGAGAGAGAGAGAGGATCCTCCTGTTGTCTCCTAGAGAGAGAGAGAGGATCCTCCTGTTTGCACATTATTACAACACTGTACAGTGTATGTACATAATATGACATTTGAAATGTCTTCATTCTTTTGGAACCTTTGTGAGTGTAATGTTTACTGTTAATTTTTTATTGTTTATTTCACTTTTGTTAATGATATATTTCACTTTCTTTGGCAATGTTAACATATGTTTCCCATTCCAATAAAGCCCTTAAATTGAAATTGAATTGAATTGAGAGGGGAGAGAGAGGGGAGAGAGAGGGAGGGAAAAAGAGAGAGGGAGAGAAAGGGGAGAGAGAGGGGAGAGAGGGAGGGAGGAAGAGACGTGGGTGATGGGTGGTTGACACTCATTGTAAATATTTGTGCTTATTTATTTTCCCCTTTGTACTTAACTATTTGCACATCGTTACAACACTGTATATATACAGTTGAAGTCGAAAGTTTACATCCACCTTAACAAATACATTTAAACTCAGTTTACATACACCTTAGACAAATACATTTAAACTCAGTTTACATACACCTTAGACAAATACATTTAATACTCAGTTTACATACACCTTAACAAATACATTTAAACTCAGTTTACATACACCTAGCCAAATACATTTAAACTCAGTTTACATACACCTTAACAAATACATTTAAACTCAGTTTACATACACCTTAACAAATACATTTAAACTCAGTTTACATACACCTTAGACAAATACATTTAATACTCAGTTTACATACACCTTAACAAATACATTTAAACTCAGTTTACATACACCTTAGACAAATACATTTAATACTCAGTTTACATACACCTTAACAAATACATTTAAACTCAGTTTACATACACCTTAGTTAAATACATTTAAACTCAGTTTACATACACCTTAACAAATACATTTAAACTCAGTTTACATACACCTAGCCAAATACATTTAAACTCAGTTTACATACACCTAGCCAAATACATTTAAACTCAGTTTACATACACCTTAACAAATACATTTAAACTCAGTTTACATACACCTTAACAAATACAGTTAAACTCAGTTTACATCCACCTTAGTTAAATACATTTAAACTCAGTTTACATCCACCTTAGTTAAATACATTTAAACTCAGTTTACATACACCTTAGTTAAATACATTTAAACTCAGTTTACATACACCTTAACAAATACATTTAAACTCAGTTTACATACACCTTAACAAATACATTTAAACTCAGTTTACATACACCTTAACAAATACAGTTAAACTCAGTTTACATACACCTTAGACAAATACATTTAAACTCAGTTTACATACACCTTAGACAAATACATTTAAACTCAGTTTACATACACCTTAGTTAAACACATTTAAACTCAGTTTACATACACCTTAACAAATACATTTAAACTCAGTTTACATACACCTTAGACAAATACATTTAAACTCAGTTTACATACACCTTAGTTCAGGGGCGCCGTATGGGGGGGGAAAAGTTAGGATGATTCTAAGGGCCTGTGACTGACAGGGGCCCTAAAAATATTATTCCAGCATTAGGTAAAAACATTTTGGAGCCCAATGTTATATATTTTCATGGGGCCCAAAATCCCTGGAGGCTCCCCTGCCTTAGTTAAATACATTTAAACTCAGTTTACATACACCTTAACAAATACATTTAAACTCAGTTTACATACACCTTAACAAATACATTTAAACTCAGTTTACATACACCTTAGTTAAATACATTTAAACTCAGTTTACATACACCTTAGTTAAATACATTTAAACTCAGTTTACATACACCTTAACAAATACATTTAAACTCAGTTTACATACACCTTAGTTAAATACATTTAAACTCAGTTTACATACACCTTAACAAATACATTTAAACTCAGTTTACATACACCTTAACAAATACATTTAAACTCAGTTTACATACACCTTAACAAATACATTTAAACTCAGTTTACATACACCTTAACAAATACATTTAAACTCAGTTTACATACACCTTAACAAATACATTTAAACTCAGTTTACATCCACCTTAGTTAAATACATTTAAACTCAGTTTACATACACCTTAGTTAAATACATTTAAACTCAGTTTACATACACCTTAGTTAAATACATTTAAACTCAGTTTACATACACCTTAACAAATACATTTAAACTCAGTTTACATACACCTTAACAAATACATTTAAACTCAGTTTACATACACCTTAACAAATACATTTAAACTCAGTTTACATACACCTTAACAAATACATTTAAACTCAGTTTACATACACCTTAACAAATACATTTAAACTCAGTTTACATCCACCTTAGTTAAATACATTTAAACTCAGTTTACATACACCTTAGTTCAGGGGCGCCGTATGGGGGGGGAAAAGTTAGGATGATTCTAAGGGCCTGTGACTGACAGGGGCCCTAAAAATATTATTCCAGCATTAGGTAAAAACATTTTGGAGCCCAATGTTATATATTTTCATGGGGCCCAAAATCCCTGGAGGCTCCCCTGCCTTAGTTAAATACATTTAAACTCAGTTTACATACACCTTAACAAATACATTTAAACTCAGTTTACATACACCTTAACAAATACATTTAAACTCAGTTTACATACACCTTAGTTAAATACATTTAAACTCAGTTTACATACACCTTAGTTAAATACATTTAAACTCAGTTTACATACACCTTAACAAATACATTTAAACTCAGTTTACATACACCTTAACAAATACATTTAAACTCAGTTTACATCCACCTTAGTTAAATACATTTAAACTCAGTTTACATACACCTAGCCAAATACATTTAAACTCAGTTTACATACACCTTAGTTAAATACATTTAAACTCAGTTTACATCCACCTTAGTTAAATACATTTAAACTCAGTTTACATACACCTTAACAAATACATTTAAACTCAGTTTACATACACCTTAACAAATACATTTAAACTCAGTTTACATACACCTTAGTTAAATACATTTAAACTCAGTTTACATACACCTTAACAAATACATTTAAACTCAGTTTACATACACCTTAGTTAAATACATTTAAACTCAGTTTACATACACCTTAACAAATACATTTAAACTCAGTTTACATACACCTTAACAAATACATTTAAACTCAGTTTACATACACCTTAGTTAAATACATTTAAACTCAGTTTACATCCACCTTAGTTAAATACATTTAAACTCAGTTTACATACACCTTAGTTAAATACATTTAATGACACCCTAGTGGTCAAAGGTTGTGCTGTTATAAAGGTGCCACATGTTGTTGTGAACCATCCAGATCTGCAGAAGACATTACATTAGGGACATTACTCAAATTGATTAGAAGCATTTTACTCTCACTCCTCTCCTCCACCCTCTCTCCCTCCTCCTCTCCTCCTCCATCCTCTCTCCCTCCCCCTCTCTTCCTCCTCCAGTTTACATACACCTTACCCTCTCTCCCCCCTCCTCCCCTCCTCCAACCTCTCTCCCCCCCCTTCCCCTTCTCCAACCTCTCTCCCCCCCCTTCCCCTTCTCCAACCTCTCTCCCCCCCCTTCCCCTTCTCCAACCTCTCTCCCCCCTCCCACCCTCTCTCCCCCCTCCTCCACCCTCTCTCCACCCTCTCCCTCTCTCCATCCCCCTCTCTTCCTCCATCCTCTCCTCCACCCTCCTCCTCTCCTCCAACCTCTCTCCCCACTTCTCTACCCTCTCTCCCCCCTCCTCCCCTCCTCCAACCACTCTCCCCCTCCTCTCCTCCACCCTCTCTCCACCCTCCTCCTCTCCTCCACCCTCTCTCCCTTCTCTCCTCCTCCACCCTCTCCTCCACCCTCTCTCCCCCCTCCTCCTCCTCCTCTCCTCCATCCTCCTCTCCTCCACCCTCTCTCCCCCCTCTCCTCTCCTCCACCCTCTCTCCCCCCTCCTCCCCTCCAACCTCTCTCCACCCTCTCCTCCTCCTCCACCCTCTCTCCCCCCTCCTCCAACCTCTCTCCCCCCTCCTCCACCCTCTCTCCCCCTTACTCCCCTCCTCCACCCTCTCTCCACCCTCTCCTCCTCCTCCACCCTCTCTCCCCCCTCCTCCAACCTCTCTCCCCCCTCCTCCAACCTCTCTCCCCCCTCCTCCACCCTCTCTCCCCCTTACTCCCCTCCTCCACCCTCTCTCCCCCCTCCTCCACCCTCTCTCCCCCCTCCTCCAACCTCTCTCCCCCCTACTCCCCTCCTCCAACCTCTCTCCTCCCCTCCTCCCCTCCTCCAACCTCTCTCCCCCCTACTCCCCTCCTCCAACCTCTCTCCTCCCCTCCTCCACCCTCTCTCCCCCTTACTCCCCTCCTCCAACCTCTCTCCCCCCTCCTCCACCCTCTCTCCCCCCTACTCCCCTCCTCCAACCTCTCTCCCCCCTCCTCCACCCTCTCTCCCCCCTACTCCCCTCCTCCAACCTCTCTCCTCCCCTCCTCCAACCTCTCTCCTCCCCTCCTCCACCCTCTCTACCCCCTCCTCCACCCTATGCTAATGATGTGTTTGTATTTGTGTAGGCGTACAGTGCCATACGGTATGTCCAGCTACAGAAGCTCCCAGCGTATACGGCGCTCCAGCCCGAATGAGAGAGGAGGAAAAGGAGGAGAAGGAAGAGTAGGAGGAGGGATGGTATCACAGCGCTGTGTGTGTGCAGAGCAGACAGACTTCGAGTGCAGCAGTTTCTGCATAGACAGGTTGGTATACACACACACACACACACACACACACAACCACACACAACCACACACACAACCACACAAGTCATGTTTTTATATTATTTATTATTCCTCTAGCAGAAATTAAGAGTTCAGAGCTAAATGGTGAGTACAGGGCTAAATGAAGGGTTCAGGGCTAAATGAAGGGTTCAGGGCTAAATGAAGGGTTCAGGGCTAAATGAAGGGTTCAGGGCTAAATTAAGAGTTCAGGGCTAAATGAAGGCTTCAGGGATAAATGAAGAGTTCAGGGCTAAATGAAGGGTTCAGGGCTAAATGAAGAGTTCAGGGATAAATGCTACTCCACTCTACAAATGACCCCAGTATTGATATTCAGACCACACGCTCACCCAGGCCTTTTTCAATGAGGATAGCAGACTTTAGAAAGTGGTTTTCCTTTGTGGTTTTCTCTGCAAAGTAGCTTTCCTCTGCAATTGATAAAAAGCACACACACGCACATGTGGCTTTTATCAGCTATAAATTACAGCTTTACAAAATGGTGTTTAACATCAGCTATAGCTGACAGTATAGGTCCTATCACATCAGAAATATATTAGATGGTTTAGGCCCCATCAGGTCAACGGGTTCTCATATCAAAGGTTACCTTTCATTTCAGACACTTTCTTTCATATCACAATTGGCTATTAACTGTTCAATCAACATTAGCCAACCTGTGAATGCTATAGATTAGGTATCTATCTATCTTTGATTCTGCTGTCAGTCAGTAGATATACAGCGGGTGAAATAAGTATTGAACACGTCACCATTTTTCTCAGTAAATATATTTCCAAAGGTGCTATTGACATGAAATGTTCATCAGATGTTGGTAACAACCCAAGTAATCCATACATACAAAACCAAAACAAATACGTTCAGAAATTAAGTTATGTGTAATAATGTGAAATGACACAGGGAAAAAGTATTGAACACACTTACTGATATTTATTTAATACTTTGTACAAAAGCCTTTGTTGGTAATGACAGCTTCAAGATGCCTCCTGTATGGAGAAACTAGTCGCATGCATTGCTCTGGTGTGATTTTGGCCCATTCTTCCACACAAACAGTCTTCAAATCTTGAAGGTTCCGTGGGCCTCTTCTATGAGTCTTGATCTTCAGTTCTTTCCATAGATTTTCAATGGGATTTAAGTCAGGTGATTGGCTGGGCCATTCTAGCAGCTTTATTTTCTTTCTTTGAAACCAATTGAGAGTTTCCTTGTGTGTTTGGGATCATTGTCTTGCTGAAATGTCCACCCTCGTTTCATCTTCATCATCCTGGTAGATGGCAGCAGATTTTTGTCAAGAATGTCTCGGTAAATTTGCCCATTCATCCTTCCTTCAATTATGTGAAGTTTGCCAGTACCATTTGCTGAAAAGCAGCCCCACACCATGATGTTCCCACCTCCAAACTTCACTGTTGGTATGGTGTTTTTAGGGTGATGTGCCGTGCCATTTCTCCTCCAAACATGGTGTGTATTATGACATCCAAACAGTTCAATTTTGCTCTCATCTGACCACACTATATTCTCCCAGTATTTCACTGGCTTTTCCAAATGTTGTGCAGCAAACTTTAAACGAGCTTCAACATGCTTTTTTTCAGCAATGGAGTCTTGCGTGGTGAGCGTGCATACAGGCCATGGCGGTGGAGTGCATTACTTACTGTTTTCTTTGAGACAACAGTACCTGCTAATTGCAGGTCTTTTTGAAGCTCTCCACAAGTGGTCCTTGGCTCTTGGACAACTCTTCTGATTATTCTTTTCACTCCTCTGTCAGAAATCTTGCGAGGAGCACCTGGTCGAGGCAAATTTATGGTGAAATGATTGTCTTTCCACTTCCGTATTATGGCCCCAACAGTGCTCACTGGAACATTCAGAAGCTTAGAAATGCGCCTATAACCAATGCCATCATTATGTTTTGCAACAATTAGGTTGCGAAGGTCTTGGGACAGCTCTTTGCTTTTACCCATCATGAGATGTGTCTTGTGTGACACCTTGGCAATGATACCTTTTTGTAGGCCATCAGTTGGGACTGAACCAGCTGATATTAATTTGCACTGACAGGGGGCTGGATTGCTTTTTAATTACTGATAGTTTTCAGCTGTTGTCTTGGCTTTCCATGCCTTTTTGCACCTCCCTTTCTTCATGTGTTCAATGCTTTTTCCCTGTGTCATTTCACATTATTACACATAACTTAATTTCTTTGTATGTATGGATTACTTGGGTTGTTACCAACATCTGGTGAAAATGTCATGTCAATAGCACCTTTGGAAATATATTTACTGAGAAAAATGGTGACGTGTTCAATACTTATTTCACCCGCTGTATCTTCTACCTGTCTTACCTGTCCAACTTGTGCTTTCCCCTGCCTTCTTCTGCCTCGGGCAGTTAATTCAGTTCAGTCAAAGATGTTACAGCCTATTATATTCAGGACAGATAGAGACTATACTACCCCAGACAGCTAGAGACTATTCTATTCAGGACAGCTAGAGACTATACTACCCCAGACAGCTAGAGACTATTCTATTCAGGACAGCTAGAGACTATACTACCCCAGACAGCTAGAGGCTATTATATTCAGGACAGATAGAGACTATACTACCCCAGACAGCTAGAAGCTATTATATTCAGGACAGATAGAGACTATACTACCCCAGACAGCTAGAGGCTATTATATTCAGGACATCTAGAGACTATACGACCCCAGACAGCTAGAGACTATAATATTCAAGACAGCTAGAGGCTATTATATTCAGGACATCTAGAGACTATACGACCCCAGACAGCTAGTGACTATTCTATTCAGGTCATCTAGAGACTATTCTATCCCGGACATCTAGAGACTATACTACCCCAGACAGCTATAGACTATTCTATTCAGGACATCTAGAGACTATTCTATTCAGGACATCTAGAGACTATTCTATCCTGGACATCTAGAGACTATTCTATCCCGGACATCTAGAGACTATTCTATCCCAGACATCTAGAGACTATTCTATCCCGGACATCTAGAGACTATTCTATCCTGGACATCTAAAGACTATTCTATCCCAGACCACTAGAGACTATTCTATCCCAGACCACTAGAGACTATTCTATCCCAGACCACTAGAGACTATTCTATCCCAGACATCTAAAGACTATTCTATCCCAGACATCTAGAGACTATTCTATCCCAGACCACTAGAGACTATTCTATCCCAGACCACTAGAGACTATTCTATCCCAGACATCTAAAGACTATTCTATCCCAGACCACTAGAGACTATTCTATCCCAGACCACTAGAGACTATTCTATCCCAGACCTATTCTAATCAACTAACCATTGTGTTTTTCCCCTCCCCAGGCAGAGGTAATGGTAGTCATCTGAACTCAGACAATGGACAGGAGAAACTCCTCCTCTGTCTAGCTTCCCTGACACACCTTCAACTCGAGTTCAACTACAGACTGATACCCGCTACAGCAACAACTACAGACTGATACCCGCTACAGCAACAACTACAGACTGATACCCGCTACAGCAACAACTACAGACTGATACCTACTACAGCAACAACTACAGTTCAACTGCAGACTGATACCTTCTACAGCAACAACTACAGTTCAACTACAGACTGATACCTTCTACAGCAACAACTACAGTTCAACTACAGACTGAAACCAGCAACAACTACAGTTCAACTGCAGACTGATACCTTCTACAGCAACAACTACAGTTCAACTACAGACTGAAACCAGCAACAACTACAGTTCAACTGCAGACTGATACCTTCTACAGCAACAACTACAGTTCAACTACAGGCTGAAACCAGCAACAACTACAGTTCAACTGCAGACTGAAACCAGCAACAACTACAGTTCAACTGCAGACTGAAACCAGCAACAACTACAGTTCAACTACAGACTATCAGTCAAAGGAACTACATAACTACAGAGAGACATCAAGAAACCAGCAGCTTTTTAATGATATGTGGCAGAACAGTCCTACATTCCTTCTGATATATGATGGATTCTTCATATTGTCTTGTTATACAGCTGAATATACCTGCTAGAGGAATTACCTACAGAAAGAAACCTGAAAAACAAAACCTCCTTCCAAAGACATCTAATATACAGTATAGCAGACCAGCGTATATATTTCCACAGAGATATGTGGTGGTGAACGTTTCCTGTAACCGGCCTGTTGCCAGCTGACGGACTGACAACTACTACGGACGGCCTACTTTACCTCCCTACTCCTTTCTGACAAAACCCCTACAAGCTGACCTGAAGGAGACTGGTTAGCTGTAAGGGAGGTACATCCAGGACTTAAAGGTCTGTCATTTGTCTAGCTTGCATAATCAGGAATGTCAGATCCAGAGAAGACCTCTGGAAATGGAGCTGAAAGACCTACACACACAATGTTCATCTGAGTGGATGGACTTTACCATGATAAATAAACACCAAGACTTTGTTCCTCTGTTTCCTTTAGTCCTCCTGGTGTGGATCTGTGCTCCTCTAGAGATACAGTGAGACTGATCTGTGCTCCTCTAGAGATACAGTGAGACTGATCTGTGCTCCTCTAGAGATACAGTGAGACTGATCTGTGCTCCTCTAGAGATACAGTGAGACTGATCTGTGCTCCACTAGAGATACAGTGAGACTGATCTGTGCTCCACTAGAGATACAGTGAGACTGATCTGTGCTCCTCTAGGGATACAGTGAGACTGGCTAACCACTAACGGCTAACATCTGCATTGGAATTGGCTTTAAAAACAGACTTGAAATGGAGGGATGGTGTCCATCAATATAAAGCTTGTCTTTTCTTCCTGTAGAATGAATACCACACTACATGCTGTGACCTGTAATGTATAGAGACTATATGTATCCAGTAGAAACCATATTATATACCTATTATACCTATTGTATTCCAAAACATGTCTTAACGAATAATGTCTCAAGTTATGAATTAATTTAAATTTTAAATGTACTAGTTTAGTTCAGTGGGTCTTAACACACCAAAACCATGTTTAGTTTAAACCAGATAACTGCTCACTAGGCAACATTCTGGTAACTTTCTCCAAATCCTGGTTAGAATCCCAGAATCAGGAGGGAATAAGCAGGTCATTCGGAATTACTGGAGTTACTGGAACTTTGGGAAAGTTATTGGAATTTTGAGACTATTTTGAAACCCTAACCAGGACCATGGGCCCCCTCACAGAGGTCCATCGGTTTCACTCTGACAACAGGAAATAACGTCTTCTACGCAAGGCTTCGTTAGAGCTGATATTATTATTGTTACAGATGCTGTCAAATATATTGGCACCCTTGCACTTTACGATGGAGTGCAATGGAGCAGAATGTTCCAGGTTTTTTTTCTTCAAAACTGGTTGAATGGCTATTTATACCCTGTAATCACCCCTACTTACCACAGGTAAGATATATTACATTTAACCAGAATCACTGCCTCCAATCAAATTAATTTGAATAATTTAGTCCAGGTCATTTTTTACTTTTAATTGACCTGGGTAATTATAAACCAGACAAATACATGTGTAAACACCAAAAGTTGTGTTCAATTTCAGTTTGTTTTAGAAGAAATTGTGAATTATGCGAGGGTGAATATTTGACCGCACCACATCTATATATCTAGAACACAGTGTATTTCTAGACACATTGACCCTACTAAAGCTGGGTTGACTGTGGATATTTCTAGCTGCCTCAAACTCATATGTAACTTTGAGTTTAAGCTACAGTAGGGACTGAATCACCTTGTGGAAGTTGATATCCTGTGTATAGCATTGATACGCTTCTGTAATCTGTGTAACTTGCATGTTTGCGTTACTAACATGGGTTGTGTCCCAAATGGCACCGTATTCCCTATATGGTGCCCTACAGTTGACCAGGGTCCATAGTTCTCTGGTCAAAATGATGGCACTATATGGGTACTAGTATACCATTTGGGACACAGCCATAGACATATTAGCTTGTTATGATTGTCTCTCATTATGTAACATCTATACATAAGATAACTGCCATGTTCAACCAGACTATGATAACTGCCATGTTCAACCAGACTATGATAACTGCCATGTTCAACCAGACTATGATAACTGCCATGTTCAACCAGACTATGATAACTGCCATGTTCAACCAGACTATGATAACTGCCATGTTCAACCTGTAGACCAAATAACTGCCATGTTCAACCTATAGACCAAATAACTGCCATGTTCAACCTATAGACCAAATAACTGCCATGTTCAACCTATAGACCAAATAACTGCCATGTTCAACCAGACTATGATAACTGCCATGTTCAACCAGACTATGATAACTGCCATGTTCAACCAGACTATGATAACTGCCATGTTCAACCAGACTATGATAACTGCCATGTTCAACCTATAGACCAAATAACTGCCATGTTCAACCTATAGACCAAATAACTGCCATGTTCAACCTATAGACCAAATAACTGCCATGTTCAACCAGACTATGATAACTGTCATGTTCAACCAGACTATGATAACTGCCATGTTCAACCAGACTATGATAACTGCCATGTTCAACCAGACTATGATAACTGCCATGTTCAACCTGTAGACCAAATAACTGCCATGTTCAACCTATAGACCAAATAACTGCCATGTTCAACCTGTAGACCAAATAACTGCCATGTTCAACCTGTAGACCAAATAACTGCCATGTTCAACCTATAGACCAAATAACTGCCATGTTCAACCTGTAGACCAAATAACTGCCATGTTCAACATATAGACCAAATAACTGCCATGTTCAACCTATAGACCAAATAACTGCCATGTTCAACCTATAGACCAAATAACTGCCATGTTCAACCAGACTATGATAACTGCCATGTTCAACCAGACTATGATAACTGCCATGTTCAACCAGACTATGATAACTGCCATGTTCAACCAGACTATGATAACTGCCATGTTCAACCTGTAGACCAAATAACTGCCATGTTCAACCTATAGACCAAATAACTGCCATGTTCAACCTGTAGACCAAATAACTGCCATGTTCAACATATAGACCAAATAACTGCCATGTTCAACCTATAGACCAAATAACTGCCATGTTCAACCTATAGACCAAATAACTGCCATGTTCAACCTGTAGACCAAATAACTGCCATGTTCAACCTATAGACCAAATAACTGCCATGTTCAACCTGTAGACCAAATAACTGCCATGTTCAACCTATAGACCAAATAACTGCCATGTTCAACCTGTAGACCAAATAACTGCCATGTTCAACCTATAGACCAAATAACTGCCATGTTCAACCTATAGACCACATAACTGCCATGTTCAACCTATAGACCAAATAACTGCCATGTTCAACCTGTAGACCAAATAACTGTTCCTAGGCCGTCATTGAAAATAAGAATTTGTTCTTAACTGACTTGCCTAGTAAAATAAAGGTAAAAAAAATAAATAAAAAAAAATGCCATGTTCAACCTGTAGACCAAATAACTGCCATGTTCAACCTATAGACCAAATAACTGCCATGTTCAACCTGTAGACCAAATAACTGCCATGTTCAACATATAGACCAAATAACTGCCATGTTCAACCTATAGACCAAATAACTGCCATGTTCAACCAGACTATGATAACTGCCATGTTCAACCAGACTATGATAACTGCCATGTTCAACCTGTAGACCAAATAACTGCCATGTTCAACCTATAGACCAAATAACTGCCATGTTCAACCTGTAGACCAAATAACTGCCATGTTCAACCTGTAGACCAAATAACTGCCATGTTCAACCTATAGACCAAATAACTGCCATGTTCAACCTGTAGACCAAATAACTGCCATGTTCAACCTATAGACCAAATAACTGCCATGTTCAACCTATAGACCAAATAACTGCCATCATAAAAACTATTGTAGTTTGGCTTTGAAACATCCAACAGCTGTCTTCACAGATACACTGTGTCTCAGTGTGTGGTTTAATTCGAGGGTAGACCAGCTTTAATATTACAGATACACTGTGTCTCAGTGTGTGGTTTAATTCGAGGGTAGACCAGCTTTAATATTACAGATACACTGTGTCTCAGTGTGTGGTTTAATTCGAGGGTAGACCAGCTTTAATATTACAGATACACTGTGTCTCAGTGTGTGGTTTAATTCGAGGGTAGACCAGCTTTAATATTACAGATACACTGTGTCTCAGTGTGTGGTTTAATTCGAGGGTAGACCAGCTTTAATATTACAGATACACTGTGTCTCAGTGTGTGGTTTAATTCGAGGGTAGACCAGCTTTAATATTACAGATACACTGTGTCTCAGTGTGTGGTTTAATTCGAGGGTAGACCAGCTTTAATATTACAGATACACTGTGTCTCAGTGTGGGGTTTAATTCGAGGGTAGACCAGCTTTAATATTACAGATACACTGTGTCTCAGTGTGTGGTTTAATTCGAGGGTAGACCAGCTTTAATATTACAGATACACTGTGTCTCAGTGTGTGGTTTAATTCGAGGGTAGACCAGCTTTAATATTACAGATACACTGTGTCTCAGTGTGTGGTTTAATTCGAGGGTAGACCAGCTTTAATATTACAGATACACTGTGTCTCAGTGTGTGGTTTAATTCGAGGGTAGACCAGCTTTAATATTACAGATACACTGTGGCTTCTATCAATGTAATTGTCTGCATCATTTCCAATCCCCCATATATTTTTATGTAAATATAAACACACACACACACATTTCTTTAAATATATTTTCCGTCTTGTTAGTTATTTTCCCCTGACCTTCCCCTGACCCTACCATCCCTCCCCTAACTGGAGGAAAATAATGGACAACAACTCTTAGGCTTCTATTTCCAGTTTATACAGACTATATACATTTTATTGACACAGTGTATTTTAAATAGATATCTTTTGTTTGTTTTTAGTCCCATCCTTCAGCTCCACTCAACCCCTCCCATCCATCTCTGAAGTTCTATTTGCCGTATATTTTTCAACTGTGCTGTTCTGAAACTATACACAGCCTCCGGAATTACAAATTCTGTATGTGAATCCAATAAAAAATGGTATTAGTTACTCATGTTTTATTTCTTAACAATAACCCCTTATTTGCTAATTTCAGTGAGATGGATGGGAATACCATCAGCAGTACTACAAATATTTCACATTTCTCTGTTTTCTCAATGACATTCAAATCAGCACAGAAAAAAGGAGCAAGACCACTATGATGACACACCAAATGATGACCACCAATCAGAGACCACTATGATGACACACCAAATGATGACCACCAATCAGAGACCACTATGATGACACACCAAATGATGACCACCAATCAGAGACCACTATGATGACACACCAAATGATGACCACCAATCAGAGACCACTATGATGACACACCAAATGTGTTTGATGGATCGTGGGAATGAGCAGGAATAGGCTTTTGTAGGCTACAGTCCAAGCTATGTCTTCCAATGGGGCGACTGCTGTCGGCATCCAAAGATTATCCAACTTGAATACACGCTTGGAGGTAAGGATGACAGTGGTGTAGTCTACGGTGATACGGATATCACGTATTATTGATATCTACATAGCGCATTGATGTGAATCACACTGCTGCTATTTGCGCCTTACGGATTGTGGTTGTTGTGGATGGCTGTTCACAAATCTAAATGTGTATTTGAACCCAATAATGGTTGAATTCAAGAAGTTTAAGCTGCCTATCAATCATTGTTTCTGAAACCAATGGACAGCCAGTAAAACATTTTCTCTTGCAACAGCTGCATAGTGCGGATCCAAGCCTATTTTTTTTACTTATAAATTATATATACAGTACCAGTCAAACATTTGGACACACCACTTTTTCTTTATTTTTACTATTTTCTACATTGTAGAATAATAGTGAAGACATCAAAACTATTAAATGACACATATGGAATCAAAGTAGCCTTCCTTTGCCTTGATGACAGCTTTGCACACTCTTGGCAAAGCATGCCATTCCATGAGCTCAGCATTTATTTTTCAATCAATGAGCCCAATCAGTCTCCATGACAACAACATCATAAACAACAGAGTAGGGCTGGATAATAAGTCCTTAGTTTTGGAGTCATGATCAGGTAAAACAATTTTGCTAATCTATACTTCCATATTTCCCAGTCCTATTCTTGAAGATCAAGGGGTATAACATTTATTGGAATGACTGGAATTCGGATCAACTTTGGTTTTTAATGTAAGGATATAATTGAATGTGTTAGAAGAAGCCTCCATAACCAACCCATAAAGTAACATGTAACATCCATATATGACCAGCTATGTAAACTTTAACATTGATTTATCCTGTAATAGATGTTGTTCAATCAGTAACATACATGTTTGTCTTCTTCTAATGACTCTTAAGGGGAAAGTCATCTAAAAGTAACTGAATGTAATCAGATTACGTTACTGAGTTTGGGGTAATCCAGAAGTTATGTTACTGATTACAATTTTGGACAGGTAACTAGTAACTGTAACAGATTCCATTTAGAGAGTAACCTACCCAACCCTGAGAACAAAAGTGAACCAGACCCTAGTGAAGACAGACAGACCGCAACCACAGCAGTTTGTTCTATAGCCAGATCATTTCTTAAGACACCTGGGAACAATTGAGTTGAGAGCCCTCAACTCCTGGCTGAAATTTAATCAAGTTGAAAATATCTTTGAGCTTATCCAATCTTTTCTCCCTGTTTCAATAAGATTGTACTATGTAGGCTACCGTCTGCCACAGAAGGGGTAGAATTAATCTAGTCCTTCAGAATCTGGATTGTTTGCTGTCTTGGAATGTTCCCTCAATATGCCCTCCTAGCATAAAGCCAAGGATCAGCAGATAGCATTTTTAAAAACTATACCCCTTTGTAAATGAATTGTCTAACTTTATACGTTTCTAACCTGCAAATAGTCTAAGCTTGTATGCCTGCAAATAGGCCGAGTTTGTATGGCTGAATAGTCCTGGGTTGTAGGACTGTATAAACATAGTTTGTATGGCTGAATAGTCCTGGGTTGTATGACTGTATAAACATAGTTTGTATGGCTGAATAGTCCTGGGTTGTAGGACTGTATAAACATAGTTTGTATGGCTGAATAGTCCTGGGTTGTATAACTGTATAAACATAGTTTGTATGGCTGAATAGTCCTGGGTTGTATGACTGTATAAACATAGTTTGTATGGCTGAATAGTCCTGGGTTGTATGACTGTATAAACATAGTTTGTATGGTTGGATAGTCCTGGGTTGTATAACTGTATAAACATAGTTTGTATGGCTGAATAGTCCTGGGTTGTATAACTGTATAAACATAGTTTGTATGGCTGAATAGTCCTGGGTTGTATAACTGTATAAACATAGTTTGTATGGCTGAATAGTCCTGGGTTGTATGACTGTATAAACATAGTTTGTATGGCTGAATAGTCCTGGGTTGTATGACTGTATAAACATAGTTTGTATGGCTGAATAGTCCTGGGTTGTATAACTGTATAAACATAGTTTGTATGGCTGAATAGTCCTGGGTTGTATGACTGTATAAACATAGTTTGTATGGCTGAATAGTCCTGGGTTGTATAACTGTATAAACATAGTTTGTATGGCTGAATAGTCCTGGGTTGTATAACTGTATAAACATAGTTTGTATGGCTGAATAGTCCTGGGTTGTATAACTGTATAAACATAGTTTGTATGGCTGAATAGTCCTGGGTTGTATAACTGTATAAACATAGTTTGTATGGCTGAATAGTCCTGGGTTGTATGACTGTATAAACATAGTTTGTATGGCTGAATAGTCCTGGGTTGTAGGACTGTATAAACATAGTTTGTATGGCTGAATAGTCCTGGGTTGTAGGACTGTATAAACATAGTTTGTATGGCTGAATAGTCCTGGGTTGTAGGACTGTATAAACATAGTTTGTATGGCTGAATAGTCCTGGGTTGTATGACTGTATAAACATAGTTTGTATGGCTGAATAGTCCTGGGTTGTAGGACTGTATAAACATAGTTTGTATGTTTGCTGTTTCTTTGGGACTGAGATGTTTAAACCTTATGAACTCACCTGTGACTGAAATGATGCATTGTTACAGCCTCAAATCGTCGGGGCATGTCAAAAGTGTTCCACAGGGATGCTGGCCCATGTTGACTCCAATGCTTCCCACAGTTGTGTCAAGTTGGCTGGATGTCCTTTGGGTGGTGGATACACACCGTGGATACACACCGGAAACTGTTGAGCATGAAAAACCCAGCATCTTTGCAGTTCTTGACATACTCAAGCTGGTGCACCTGGCACCTACTACCATACCCCGTTCAAAGGTACTTTGACAAATGTTGTCGTTCACATTCTCCCTCAATGGTACACATACACAATCCATGTCTCAATTGTCTCAAGGCTTAAAAACCCTTCTTTAACCTGACTCCTCCCCTTCATCTACACTGATATCTGTGGATTTAACAAGTGACATCAATAAGGGATCATAGTTGTCACTTGGATTCACCTGGTCAGTCTGTGTCATGGAAAGTTCTTAATGTTTTTTACACTCAATGTATATTTGGACTTTTAGGTTATAGTCCTGCTGAGAGGTGAATTAATGTCCCAGTGTCTGGTGGAAAGCAGACTGAACCAGGTTTATCTAGGATTGTGCCTGTGCTTAGCTCTATTCCATTTATTTTTATCCTAAACAACTCCCTAGTTCCTGCCGATGACAAGCATACCCATAACATAATGCAGCCTCCACCATACCCATAACATAATGCAGCCTCCACCATACCCATAACATGATGCAGCCTCCACCATGCTTAAAAACATGAAGAGTGGTACTCAGTGATGTGTTGTGTCCTTGAGCAAGGCACTTAACCCTGTAGGCAGGCAGTCAGGTAGGCCGTCATTGTAAATAAGAATTTGTTCTTAACTGACTTGACTAAAATAAAACAGTTAAAGATCAGGGGTTCTCAAACTTTTTTCACCGGGGAACCTTTTTCACATAATTTTTTGAAATGATTGAGATTGGACCTATGAAAATGTTGTTGTTTTAGGTATTTAATAATAACAATTATGGATAAGGAAAATAAAGTCTAGACCAGATTTCCCCAAATATGTTTTATTAATATAATCTATATGTACACTCAATTTTATTGTACAGATTATTTTTACAGAAAGTGAAAAAAGTCACACATTGTACAAGATTACTTCCCAAGCAAAGTCCAATTTCTTAGACTTCAGAAGGTTGTAGCTCAGCTTCTGAATGTCATGGATACAAACAAACAACATGAGGATCCTCTCTCTGTCTCTCTCTCTCTCTCTCTCTCTCTCTCTGTCTCTGTCTCTCTCTCTCTCTGTCTCTCTCTCTCTCTCTCTCTCTCTCTCTGTCTCTGTCTCTGTCTCTGTCTCTCTCTGTCTCTCTCTCTCTCTCTCTCTGTCTCTGTCTCTCTCTCTCTCTGTCTCTCTCTCTCTCTCTCTCTCTGTCTCTGTCTCTGTCTCTCTCTGTCTCTCTCTCTCTCTGTCTCTGTCTCTCTCTCTCTCTCTCTCTCTCTCTCTCTCTCTCTCTCTCTCTCTCTCTGTCTCACTCTCTCTCTCTGTCTCTCAATTCAATTCAATTCACTTTATTGGCATGACGCAACAATGTACATATTGCCAAAGTATCATACATCAATATATTTTTTTTTTAAATATATTTATATATATATATTTTTTTTTCTATTTTATATATATATATATACATACATATACACACGCACATACATATATATACACATATATACATACATACATACACACATATATATATATATTTTTTTTAAAAATATAATCACATCAAAGAACAAATAACAACAGGAAAAAATAAAATAAATGCATTAAATATGTCAGGCACTGTCCCTCAACTTGTGGCAGGCAGCAACATAGCATGCTGCCAGCACACAGCTGGTCATGTCTTCCCCCAAAAGGATCGGCAGCCTTTCTATGTCAGAGAGGTCCTCAAAGCCCCGGACTACTTGTTCAAATTTGGGGAAGTGACTCTCTCTGATGGTTTTATATTTTTGACATTTGGTCTGGAAATGCAGCTCTGTCTCTGGTTCTGCTGTGGTGCAGTGGTTGCACAGCCTTTCCTCTACAGGGAGCCAGGTTTTCCTGTGTCTACCCTTCTCAATAGCAAGGCTGTGCTCGCTGAGCCTGTACTTTGTCAAGGTTTTCCTGAGGTTTTGATCAGTCACCATGGTCAGATAGTTTGCCATGGTGTACTGTCGATTTAGGGCCAAATAGCACTGCATTTTGCTTTGTGCTTGTGTTTGTGTTTTCCAATAGGTAATGTAGTTTTGTTTTAGATGTTTTGTAATTTGGTTAATTCTTATTGATTGGATGTTCTGGTCCTGAGGCTTCAGTGTGTTAGTGGAACAAGTTTGTGAACTCAGCCCCTGGACCAGTTGGATGAAGGGACTCTTATCTTTGCTCAACTCTTGGTATTGCAGGGCTTGGTAATGATATGAGAGGGGGTCACTGTGTTTTAGGTGTTTCCAAAACTTAATTGCTCTTTTTTGAGTTTTTAATATTAGTGGATATCGGCCTAATTCTGCCCTGCATGCATTGTTTGTAGTTTTCCTCTGGTCATGTAGGAGAATCTTACAAAGTTCCGCGTGCAAGGTCTCAATGGGATGTTTGTCCCAGTGGGTAAAATCTGGTTCAATCACACATTTAATTAGTTTTTGCCAAATTGTAATAGGTATTTCAATTTGGATTTGTTTTTTAATGGCGTAGAATGCCCTGCGTGCTTTGTCTCTCAGTTCATTCACTGCATTATTTAGGTGTCCAGTCAAACTTATTTTAAAACCTAAATAGTTGTATTGTGTGCAATACTCTATATGTTTTGCACCAATTGAGAACTTTGGTTTTATTCCCTGGGATCTGGAATTTGTCTGGAAAATCATTATTTTGGTCTTTTTGGGGTTTACTGTCAGGGCCCAGGTCTGACAGTACTGCTCTAGCAGGTCCAAGCTCTGCTGTAGACCATGTGCTGTGGGTGAAAGCAGGCACAGGTCATCTGCAAAGAGCAGGCATCTAACTTCCAAATTGTGGAGACTAACACCAGGGGCTGAGGACTTCTCTAGAATATTGGCCAATTCATTGATGTAAATGTTAAATAGCACAGGGCTGAGATTGCAACCCTGGCGCAGGCCCCGCCCCTGGTTAAATGATTCAGTTTGTTTCTTGCCAATTTTTATGCTACACATGTTGCCTGTATACATTGATTTTATAATGTCATATGTTTTACCCCCTACACCACTTTCAATGACTTTGTAGAACAGTCCTGTATGCCAGATAGAATCAAATGCTTTTTGGAAGTCAATAAAGCAAGTATAGAGTTTTGTCTTATTTTTGTGGACGTGTTTATCTATTAGGGTGTGTAGGGTGTAAATATGATCTGTTGTTCTATGTTTTGGTATAAATCCAATTTGGCTTTTACTCAGGATATTGTGCTTATTAAGGAAGTTTAGGACTCTTACATTTATAATACTACAGAAAACCTTCCCCAGGTTACTGTTCACACAGTAACTCTCTCTCTCTCTCTCTGTCTCACTCTCTCTCTGTCTCTCTCTCTCTCTGTCTCTCTCTCTCTCTGTCTCTCTCTCACTCTCTCTCTCTCTCTCTCTCTCTCTCTCTCTCTCTCTGTCTCTCTCTCTCTCTCTCTGTCTCTCTGTCTCTCTCTCTCTCTGTCTCTCTGTCTCTCTCTCTGTCTCTCTCTCTCTCTGTCTCTCTCTCTCTGTCTCTCTCTCTCTGTCTCTCTCTCTCTCTGTCTCTCTCTGTGTCTCTCTGTGTCTCTCTCTGTCTCTCTCTCTCTCTCTGTCTCTCTCTCTCTCTGTCTCTCTCTCTCTCTGTCTCTCTCTCTCTCTGTCTCTCTCTCTCTCTCTATATATATATATAAATAGGGTTTTATTAACATGGGAAACATGTTAACATTGACAAAGCAAGTGAAAAGTGAAATTAATCAAATTAACAGTAAACATTACAAAGGAATACAGATATTATGTCTATATACAGTATTATGTCTATATACAGTATAATGTCTATATACAGTGTTATGTCTATATACAGTATTATGTCTATATACAGTGTTATGTCTATATACAGTATAATGTCTATATACAGATATTATGTCTATATACAGTATAATGTCTATTTACAGTGTTATGTCTATATACAGTATTATGTCTATATACAGTATAATGTCTATATACAGTGTTATGTCTATATACAGTATTATGTCTATATACAGTATTATGTCTATATACAGTATAATGTCTATATACAGTGTTATGTCTATATACAGTATTATGTCTATATACAGTATTATGTCTATATACAGTGTTATGTCTATATACAGTGTTATGTCTATATACAGTATTATGTCTGTATACAGTATTATGTCTATATACAGTGTTATGTCTATATACAGTGTTATGTCTGTATACAGTATTATGTCTATATACAGTGTTATGTCTATATACAGTATTATGTATATATACAGTGTTATGTCTATATACAGTATTATGTCTATATACAGTGTTATGTCTATATACAGTGTTATGTCTATATACAGTATTATGTCTATATACAGTGTTATGTCTATATACAGTGTTATGTCTATATACAGTATTATCTCTATATACAGTATTATGTGTATATACAGTATTATGTCTATATACAGTGTTATGTCTATATACAGTGTTATGTCTATATACAGTGTTATGTCTATATACAGTATTATCTCTATATAAAGTATTATGTCTATATACAGTGTTATGTCTATATACAGTGTTATGTCTATATACAGTGTTATGTCTATATACAGTATTATCTCTATATACAGTATTATGTCTATATACAGTGTTATGTCTATATACAGTGTTATGTCTATATACAGTATTATGTCTATATAGTGTTATGTCTATATACAGTGTTATGTCTATATACAGTGTTATGTCTATATACAGGATTATGTCTATATACCGTATTATGTCTATATACAGTGTTGTAACGATGTGCAAATAGTTAAAGTACAAAAGGGAAAATAAATCAACATAAATATAGGTTGTATTTACAATACATGATACATAGAGCATCAGTATGAAAAGGTATAGAAATACTGCAAATGATTCTGTCAGACCTGGGCCCTGACAGTAAATCTCAGTAAGACAAAAATAATGGTGTTCCAAAAAAGGTCCAGTTGCCAGGACAACAAATGCAAATTACATCTAGACACCGTTGCTCTAAAGCACACAAAAATACATATACATATACTATACATACCTCGGCCTAAACATCAGCACCACAGGTAACTTCCACAAAGCTGCGAACAAGTGCAAAAAATCTATAAAAAGACATTGCATCGTATGGGTGGATGGCTGAATATGTACACTATACATTGTTACAGAGTGTTAGGTGAAAAAAAAAAGAAATAAAAAAATAACAAGTTGATAAATAAGGAGTATTTGCATGGGTAACTATACTATACAGGTCGATGGCAGAGAAATACTTAAATAGCTAAAAGTGCGTATGATATAAGTGAGGGTAATAATAGTTTACTTAATATACATTCTGGTTTAATGAACAGGTAAGTTAATATATTAAATGGTTAAATTAACTGTACAGGTAAATGACAGGAAGAGATACTTTAATAGCTAAATGTGTGTATGATATAATTTGGGGTAATAATAGTAATTCCCTTAAAATACAGTCCTTAGTGCGCAGGGTTTAATTACAGATAAATGCACGTATTGCACATTCTATATACTAAAAGCAATGAGAAAAGATACAACTGACAGGATACTAATATGCATTCCTGAGTGAATGACTACGTAAGTTCAGTCCAAGAATTACTTACAATATTGCATGTGATATGATATAACAACTGTACATTAATATGTATATACAGACCTGAATGAATAAATAGGTCCTGAGTGAATGAGTGATTACGGACCAGAGTTACTCACGGATGGATGCATAATTGTTAAACTAGGTCCTAACATCCCAACAGTTCCAGATCTATGTTGACGACGGCACGGCACCCCGGTGAGGCATTAAATAGTCTAATAGCCGCCAGCAGGAAGGACCTCCTGTAGCGCTCTCAGGCACACCGTGGTGGGATCAGTCTGTGACTGAAGCTGCTCCTCTGGGTCATAACCATGGCGTGCAGAGGGTGGGTGACGTTGTCCATGATGGCCAGCAGTTTGGCCAGGATCCGTCTCTCCGCCATCTCCTCTAGAGTGTCAAGGCTAATCCCCAGAACAGAGCTAGCCTTCCTGATCAGCTTATTTACCCGAGAAGCATCACCGGCTTTTATGTTGGCGCCCCAGCACACCACTGCAAAAAAGACAGACTGGTAGAAGGTATGCAGTAGTTTACTGCACACGTTGAAGGACCTGAGCCTCCTCAGAAAGTAGAGTCGGCTCTGGCAGAGTACAGAGCCTCAGTGTTACCAGCCCATTCCAGCCTGTTATCCATATGGACTCCCAGGAACTTGTATAACCCAACCATTTCCACATCCATCCCCTGTATAGGGACTGCAGTCAGTTGGGCCTTGGTTCTCCTGAAGTCCACCACCATCTCCTTTGTTTTGCTGATGTTGAGCTGAAGGTGATTCTGCTGACACCACAACACAAAGTCACTGATTGTGCTCCTGTACTCCTCCTCCTGCCCACCCCTGATGCACCCTACAATAGCAGAGTCATCCGAGAACTTCTGTAGGTGGCATGTTTCAGAGTTATATCTGACGTCCGAGGTGTAGAGGGTGAACAGGAAGGGGGGCAGGACCGTTCCCTGGGGGGCCCCTGTGTTGCTCACTGCCCGATCTGACACACAGCTCTGTAGTCGCACAAATTGTGGCCTACCGGTCAGGTAGTCCGTGACCCAGGAGACTAAGGGTGCTTCCACTTTCATCCTCTTCATCTTCTCACCCAGTAGCAGGGGCTGAATGGTGTTGAAGGCACTGGAGAAGACAAAAAACTTAACCTTCACAGTGCAACCTGCGTTGTCCAGGTGAGAGTAGGCCCTCTGCAGAAGGTAAATGATTGCATCATCCACCCGATGTTGCGCTGATATGCGAACTGCAGGGGGTCCAGTGATGTACACACCAGGTGTCTGAGGTGAGCGAGGACTAACCTTTCCAGGGTCTTCATGATGTGGGATGTTAGCGCTTACAGGTCTGAAGTCAGGCACTGGGACGAGGCAGGATGTTTTCCACAGCACAGGGACCCTTTCCAGGCTCAGGCTAAGGTTGAAGTGTCGCTGGAGTATTCCACACAGTTGGTCAGCACAGACCCTAAGCACCCTTGGGCTGATGCCATCAGGGCCCGCCACTTTCCACTGATGTAGTCTCTCCAGCTTCTCTTCACTTGGTTGGTGGTGAAAGCCAGCCCAGGTGGAGAGGTGGGGGGAAGGGGGGTGTTGTGAGCAAAGTGGGGGTGGGACAGCCGTGAGGGTGTGTGGTCTGGGGAGCTGGAGGGGAGGTGGACAGGGCCAGTATCGAACCTTCTAAAAAATTGGTTCAGCTCATTGGCTCTGTCCTGGGTCCCCTCCGTCTGCCCACTGTTTAACACTGAAGCCAGTGATATTTCTCATACCCTTCCACACCTCTCTCACCTTCACATTAGCATATAATAAAGTACCTATCTATCTATCTATCTATCTATCTATCTATCTATCTATCTATCTATCTATCTATCTATCTATCTATCTATCTATCTATCTATCTATCTATCTATCTATCTATCTATCTATCTATCTATCTATCTATCTATCTATAACAAGTCCAGAGTTTTATTATTCCTGGTTGGGCACTTCACAAACTGTTTGAACGTGGGCAGCGTTGCAGCGAGAGATGCATGGTTAAAATCCCCCGAAATGGCTAAGGCGGCACTGGGATGCGCTGTCTGTAACCTCGCTATAACAGAGTGGATGACGTCACACGCTGTGTTTGCGTCAGCGGAGGGCGGGATGTAAACAATAACAGCAATGGCCGCCGTGAATTCCCTCTGCAAATAGTAGGGTCTCAGGCTAACGGCTAACAGCTCAATGTCCGGGCTATAAAACTGTTCCTTAACAGTAATATGTCTCGGATTACACCATCTGTTGTTAACTAATAAAGCCAGCCCCCCTCCCTTACCCTTACCCTTACCTGAAGAAACACTATCCCTGTCCGCTCTGATGATCTGGAAATCGCAGATAGTGATGTTCTCTATGGGGATGTTATCATTCAGCCATGTTTCAGTAAAGCACAATAGGCTAGCTTCCCAGTAGTCTCTTTGTCCATGGACCAGCCCCTCAAGCTCATCCACCTTGTTATGTAGCGATCTCACGTTGCCCATAATGATAGACGGTATAGCCGGCTTGTACTTACTCAGATTTGCCTTACACTTCCGACCTGCCCTGCTTCCACGCTGTCGCCTTTTCAACTCGTCCGGAATATTGAACTTTTCCCTGGGGTGCAGCCGCGCTGAGTGTGCTAAATCCAGGAGCTGGGCTCGGTTGTAAATAATTGAGGACTCCAATGTACGTTCGGCGCTGAGAAAAATAAAAAGTGCCTCAGTGATAAAAAGCTATATAGCCTTGTTATTGTGTTACTTTTTATATATATACAGTATATATATAAACTGCATTGTTGGTTAAGGGCTTGTAAGTAAGCCTTTCACGGTAATTCACGGCTTTTCAACATTTCTACACCTGTTGTATTCGGCGCATGTGACAAATACAATTTGATTTGATTTTAATGTCAAGCGTCTCATCTGGAGGAAACCTGGCACCATCCCTACGGTGAATCATGGTGATGGCAGCATCATGCTGTGGAGATGTTATTCAGCAGCAGGGACTGGGAGACTAGTCAGGATCGAGGGAAAGATGAACGGAGCAAAGTACAGAGAGATCCTTGATGAAAACCTGCTCCAGAGTGCTCAGGACCTCAGACTGGGCTGAAGGTTCACCTTCCAACAGGACAACAACCCTAAGCACACAGCCAAGACAATGCAGGAGTAGCTTCGGGACAAGTCTCTAAATGTCCTTGAGTGGCCCAGAGCCCGATCGAACATCTCTGGAGAGACCTGAAAATGGCTGTGTAGTGACGCTCCCCATCCAACCTGACAGAGCTTCAGAGGATCTGCAGAGAAGAATGTGAGAAACTCCCCAAATACAAGTGTGCCAAGCTTGTAGCGTCATACCCAAGAAGACTTGAGACTGTAATCGCTGCCTAAGGTGATTCAACAAAGTACTGAGTAAAGGGTCTGAATACTTATGTAAATGTGATATCTATTTTTTTCTATTTTGTATAAATTAGCAATTTTCTAAAACCCTGTTTTTGCTTTGTCATTATGAGGTATTGTGTGTAGATTAACGAGGGGGGGAGAAACAATTTAATCAATTTTAGAATAAGGCTGTAACGTAACAAAATGTGGAAAAAGTAAAGGGGTCTGAATACTTTCCCAAGGCTCTGTATATGTTGGGGCAACAACATGAGGATTCTCTCTCTCTCTCTCTCTCTCTCTCTCTCTCTCTCTCTCTCTCTCTCTCTCTCTCTCTGTCTCTCTCTCTCTCTGTCTCTCTCTCTCTCTCTCTCTCTCTCTCTCTCTGTCTCTCTCTGTCTCTCTCTCTCTCTCTCTCTCTCTCTGTCTCTCTCTCTCTCTCTCTCTCTCTCTCTGTCTCTCTCTCTCTCTCTGTCTCTCTCTCTCTCTGTCTCTCTCTGTCTCTCTCTCTCTCTCTCTCTCTGTCTCTCTCTCTCTCTCTCTCTCTGTCTCTCTCTCCCCAAAGGTATTCACATGTGTATCAGAGTCGCGTCTTCGCTTGTTTTTAGCCTAAAGAAAGGGGATTTATGTGTTGTTTTAGATCGGTATAAACAATCGTGAATTGTAAAAAATAAACAAATACAAATATTAATCAAGGAAGGTCCCATGAAAATGTTGACATTGGTGTAGATAGCTCCTAGCACATAGAGTGTTTCAGGGTCTAAACCTCTCAGTGGTTAAGCAGGAAGTTCTATGTTATTTCTGGATCTCCCCAACAATCAGTTACTCCTCTAGCCTTTCAGGTAGGCCTGCACGCTTCATAGGTTTCCATCTTTCCTTTGTGTCTTAGTGGTTAAAGTCCTGCTGGCTGTAGGTTTCACTATATCAACAGAATATCACACATTGTAAATCTGTTAAATTATTTAAGCAGAGCACTTCTTTGTAGATTGAAAACACATTTGGAAAACACTTAATGTGGGGAATAAGATGAAAACAGCTACTTACAGTAAATGCATTTACAGTTGAAGTCAGACGTTTACACACACCTTAGCAAATACAGTTAAACTCAGTTTACATACACCTTAGCCAAATACATTTAAACTCAGTTTACATACACCTTAGCCAAATACATTTCAACTCAGTTTTTTACAATTCCTGACATTTAATCCTAGTAAAAATTCCCTGTCTTAGGTCAGTTAGGATCACCACTTTATTTTAAGAATGTGACATGTCAGAATAATATTAGAGAGAATGATTTATTTCAGCTTTTATTTCTTTCATCACATTCCCAGTGGGTCAGAAGTTTACATACACTCAATTAGTATTTGGTAGCATTGCCTTTAAATTGTTTAACTTGGGTCAAACGTTTCAGGTAGCCTTCCACAAGCTTCCCACAATGAGTTGGGTGAATTTTGGCCCATTCCTCCTGACAGAACTGGTGTAACGGAGTCAGGTTTGTAGGCCTCCTTGCTCGCACACACTTTTTCAGTTCTGCCCACAAATGTTCTATGGGATTGAGGTCAGGGCTTTGTGATGGCCACTCCAATACCTTGACTTGGTTGTCCTTAAGCCATTTTGCCACAACTTTGGAAGTATGCTTGGGGTCATTGTCCATTTGGAAGACCCATTTGCGACCAAGCTTTAACTTCCTGACTAATGTCTTGAGAGGTTGCTTCAATAGATCCACATAATTTTCCTTTTCATGATGCAATCTATTTTGTGAAGTGCACCAGTCTCTCCTGCAGCAAAGCACCCCCACAACATGATGCTGCCACCCCCGTGCTTCATGGTTGGGATGGTGTTCTTCAGCTTGCAAGCTTCCCCCTTTTTCCTCCTAACATAACGATGGTCATTATGGCCAAACAGTTCTATTTTTTTTGTTTCATCAGACCAGAGGACATTTCTCCAAAAAGTACGGTTTGTTCCCATGTGAAGTTGCAAACCGTAGTCTGGCTTTTTTATGGCGGTTTTGGAGCAGTGGCTTCTTCCTTGCTGAGCGGCCTTTCAGGTTATGTCGATATAGGACTCGTTTTACTGTGGATATAGATACTTTTGTACCTGTTTCCTCCAGCATCTTCACAAGGTCCTTTGCTGTTGTTCTGGGATTGATTTGCACTTTTCGCACCAAAGTACGTTCATCTCTAGGAGACAGAACGCGTCTCCCTCCTGAGCGGTATGGCGGCTGCGTGGTCCCATGTTGTTTATACTTGCGTACTATTGTTTGTACAGATTAACGTAGTACCTTCAGGTGTTTGGAAATTGCTCCCAAGGATGAACCAGACTTGTGGAGGTCTACAATTCTTTTCTGAGGTCTTGGCTGATTTCTTTTGATTTTCCCATGATGTTGAGCAAAGGGGGACTGAGTTTGGAGGTAGGCCTTGAAATACATCCACAGGTACACCTCCAATTGACTCAAATGATGTCAGTTAGCCTATCAGAAGCTTCTAAAGCCATGACAACATTTTCTGGAATTTCCCAAGCTGTTTAAAGGCACAATCAACTTAGTGTATGTAAACATCTGACCCACTGGAATTGTGATATAGTGAATTATAAATGAAATAATCTGTCTGTAAACAATTGTTGGAAGAATTACTTGCACAAAGTAGATGTCTTAACCGACTTGCCAAAACAATAGTTTGTTAACATGAAATCTGTGGAGTGGTTGAAAAATGAGTTTTAATGGCTTCAACCTAAGTGTATGTAAACTTCTGACTTCAACTGTAGATATTCAGTAATGACTGTTGTGAAAGACTAGCTGAGATCTAAGCTGTGCAGTAATTATCCTGTGGGTTTGATGGATGTGTTAATTTCTGTGTACTACTTTGTATCTCAGGTACATTCAGGTACATTCCACCCTGCACTTTGCTACCACACCTGGGTTCAAATACTATTTGAAATCTTTCAAATACTTTGCCTTTGCTTCAGCCTGCCTGGAGTGCCAGATTGGCAGGCTTTGCACATTGCACAAGGCAAGCCTCATCAAGCATTTAAACCCAGGTCTGCCTGCCACTCTGCAAGCCCCCCGGGCGGCTACTCTGCTGTGTTCTGGTATCTGTTTGCTACTGATGCCACCGACGTTATCTCATGCCTCTTAATTAACACCTTCACTATGTTATAAACACCTTCACTATGGGATAAACACCTTCACTATGGGATAAACACCTTCACTATGGGATAAACACCTTCACTATGTTATAAACACCTTCACTATGGGATAAACACCTTCACTATGGGATAAACACCTTCACTATGTTATAAACACCTTCACTATGGGATAAACACCTTCACTATGGGATAAACACCTTCACTACAGCCCTGGCTGAATAGACTGGATAGAAACTACTGGTAATTACCCCTACATCTTACAACCTGAATTAATTCTGACATTAGGTGACATTAGGTGACATTAGGTGACATTAGGTGTTATGATGATTTTTTATTTTTTTACACACAGGCTGTGTTTACACAGTTAGCTCAATTCTGATTTGTATTTATTTTATTTAACCTTTATTTAACTAGGCAAGTCAGTTAAGAACAAATTATTATTTACAATGACAGCCTGCCTACAGGGTCAGCCCCTGGAGCAAATTAGGGTTAAGTGCCTTGCTCAAGGACACATTGACAGGTTTTTTTACCTTGTCAGCCCGGGTATTCGGTTACTGGCCCAACGCTCTAACCGCTAGGCTACCTGCCGCCTTCTTTGAAAATAATTGGTCTTTTAACCAAAAAAGACAAAGACGATGAAAACAACCAAACCAGGAAGACCTGGTGTGTATTCACTGGGAAACAAACAAAACCAAACGGAAGCAGACGGAACAAAACAGGGAGGAAACTACCTGTATTTGACCAATAGACACTCTCATTTTTGTTGCAAAATGTTTTCCATTTGTAGTAAACTGTTTTGCTACCGTGCAGTACATATTGCAATGGAATTCAATCCCCCTGGGGCTCTTCCGTCCCAGAGCTCTTGGTGGGGCTCTCCTCTCAAACTACTGGTAATGAGGTGTCATAATTGATGTAACTTCTGAAGTAAAATATTGTGGCTAAGGTTTTCATCTGTTGACGGCCAAGTTTGGACACGTATCTACTGGTAGACACCTCAAGCTCAACCTCGACAAGACGGAGCTGCTCTTCCTCCTGGTTCTCCCAGGAGAAACTCATGAACATTTGAAGTTTTGGTTATATATTTAGGGAAGCAATGTCATATATTGTAAACAAAATTTGCAAAGAATGACGTGATAGAAAACAACCAAGCTAGGAAGGCTGTATGACCTGATGTCTAGGAAGGCTGTATGACCTGATGTCTAGGAAGGCCGTATGACCTGATGTCCAGGAAGGCCGTATGACCTGATGTCCAGGAAGGCCGTATGACCTGATGTCCAGGAAGGCCGTATGACCTGATGTCCAGGAAGGCCGTATGACCTGATGTCCAGGAAGGCCGTATGACCTGATGTCCAGGAAGGCCGTATGACCTGATGTCCAGGAAGGCCGTATGACCTGATGTCCAGGAAGGCCGTATGACCTGATGTCCAGGAAGGCCGTATGACCTGATGTCCAGGAAGGCCGTATGACCTGATGTCCAGGAAGGCCGTATGACCTGATGTCTAGGTTGGATTGGCTCCGCCCTGCTGGTCGCCAGTTAAACAGCTCCCATTGTTTGTGCGTAAATTGTTGTTTTAGTATGTTTTTCGTCTGTTTTTTTGCAACAGTTGAACAATAATAGTTCAGGATAATGAAACCTTACGAAGCTTTTAACGGTCCTTTTTAACACTTTTTATTTTTCTCAGCGCCGAACGTACACGTGAGTCCTCAGTTATTTACAACCGAGCCAAGCTCCTGGATTTAGCACACGCAGCGCTGCTGCACCCCTGGGAAAAGTTCGATATACCGGACGAGTTGAAAAGACGACGGCGTGGACGCAGGGCTGGATTGAAGTGTAAGGAAAGCTAAGGAAGTACAAGCCGGCTACACCGTCTATCATTATGGGCAACGTGAGATCACTGCATAACAAGATGGACGAAGAGAATACCGGGAAGCGAGCCTATTGTGTTATTCTGAGACATGGCTGAATGATAACATCCCCATAGAGAACGTCACTACCGGCGGTTTCCAGACCATCAGAGTGGACAGGGATAGCGCTTCTTCCGGTAAGAGTAAGGGAGAACAACAGATGGTGTAATCAAAGCCATATTACTCTTAAGGAAGAGTTTTGTAGCCCGGACATTGAGCTGTTAGCCTTTAGCCTGAGACCATACTATTTGCCGAGGGAATTCACGGTGGCCATTGCTGTTATTGTTTACATCCCGCCCTCCGCTGAAGCAAACACAGCATGTGACGTCATCCACTCTGTTATCGCGAGGTTACAGAAAGCGCATCCCTGTGCTTTCTTTGCCATTTCGGGGGATTTTAACCATGCATCTCTCTCTTCAATGCTGCCCACGTTCAAACAGTTTGTGAAGTGCCCAACCAGAAATAATACAACTCTGGACTTGTTATATGCTAATGTGAAGGATCCATACAACTCCACTGCACTCCCTCCCCTCGGTAGATCGGATCACAACCTTGTCCACCTCACCCCACTCTACAGGCCTTTGGTCCAACAGCAGCCTGCGACCACTAGGACCATTAGGAGATGGTCCCCGGAGACGAATGAGGCCCTACAGGACTGCTTTGAAACAACAGACTGGGATGTGCTCTGTGAGGCTCATGGGGAGGACATCGATGGACTTACTGACTGCATAACGGACTATATACATTTTTGTGTAAACAACACTGTACCCACCAGGAAGGTACGCTGTTTTCCAAATAATAAACCTTGGGTCACCAGCAACCTGAAGGCCCTGCTGAATGAGAAGAAGAGGGCCTTCAAGGAGGGGGACAAGGACAAATTGAAACGTGTCCAGAGGGAGCTGAAGTTGCGGATTGCTGAGGGGAAGAGAGGGTATAAGGAGAAGATGGAGGACAAGCTGAGGCAGAGCCAGGTGAGAGAGGTGTCGAAGGGTATGAGAAATATCACTGGCTTCAAAAAGTCAAACAGTGGGCAGACGGTGGGGACCCAGGACAGAGCCAATGAGCTGAACCAAATTTTTAACAGGTTCCATACTGGCCCTGTCCACCTCCCCTCCAGCTCCCCAGGCCACACACCCTCATGGCTGTCCCACCCCCACTTTGCTCACAGCACCTCTGTTGAGACAATCAGCGACCCCTCCTCCACCCCTGCTCCCTCTGGACTGATCCTCAACACCCAACCCCCCCATCACCTCCTGCAGTTCACTGGAACCCTGCTACTGGGTGAGAAGATGAAGAGGATGAAAGTGGAAGCACCCTTAGTTTCCTGGGTCACGGACTACCTGACCGGTAGGCCACAATTTGTGCGACTACAGAGCTGTGTGTCAGAACGGGCAGTGAGCAACACAGGGCCCCCCAGGGAACGGTCCTGTCCCCCTTCCTGTTCACCCTCTACACCTCAGACTTCAGATATAACTCTGAAACATGCCACCTACAGAAGTTCTCGAATGTCTCCGCAATTGTAGGGTGCATCAGGGGTGGGCAGGAGGAGGAGTACAGGAGCACAATCAATGACTTTGTGTTGTGGTGTGAGCAGAACCACCTTCAGCTCAACATCAGCAAAACAAAGGAGATGGTTGTGGACTTCAGGAGAACCAAGGCCCAACTGACTGCAGTCCCTATACAGGGGATGGATGTGGAAATGGTTGGGTCATACAAGTTCCTGGGAGTCCATATCGACAACAGGCTGGAATGGGCTGGTAACACAGAGGCTCTGCACAAAAAGGGCCAGAGCCGACTCTACTTTCTGAGAGGCTCAGGTCCTTCAACGTGTGCAGTAAACTACTGCATACCTTCTACCAGTCTGTGGTGGCCAGTGCCATCTTTTTTGCAGTGGTGTGCTGGGGAGCCAACATTAAAGCCGGTGATGCTTCTCGGGTAAATAAGCTGATCAGGAAGGCTAGCTCTGTTCTGGGGATTAGCCTTGACACTCTAGAGGAGGTGGCGGAGAGACAGATCCTGGCCAAACTGCTGGCTATCATGGACAACTACACCCACCCTCTGCATGCCATGGTTATGACCCACCTGCCCTGGGTTTTTTTCATAGCTGCTTGACAAAGAAACTTCCCCTCTGGGATCAATAAAGTACCTACAGTGGGGAGAACAAGTATTTGATACACTGCCGATTTTGCAGGTTTTCCCACTTACAAAGCATGTAGAAGTCTGTAATTTTTATCATAGGTACTCTTCAAATGTGAGTGACGGAATCTAAAACAAAAATCCAGAAAATCACATTGTATGATTTTTAAGTAATTATTTTGCATTTTATTGCATGACATAAGTATTTGATACATCAGAAAAGCAGAACTTAATATTTGGTACAGAAACCTTTGTTTGCAATTACAGAGATCATACGTTTCCTGTAGTTCTTGACCAGGTTTGCACACACTGCAGCAGGGATTTTGGCCCACTCCTCCATACAAACCTTCTCAAGATCCTTCAGGTTTCGGGGCTGTCGCTGGGCAATACGGACTTTCAGCTCCCTCCAAAGATTTTCTATTGGGTTCAGGTCTGGAGACTAGCTAGGCCACTCCAGGACCTTGAGATGCTTCTTACGGAGCCACTCCTTAGTTGCCCTGGCTGTGTGTTTCAGGTCGTTGTCATGCTGGAAGACCCAACCACGACCCATCTTCAATGCTCTTACTGAGGGAAGGAGGTTGTTGGCCAAGATCTCGCGATACATGGCCCCATCCATCCTCCCCTCAATACGGTGCAGTCGTCCTGTCCCCTTTGCAGAAAAGCATCCCCAAAGAATGATGTTTCCACCTCCATGCTTCATGGTTGGGATGGTGTTCTTGGGGTTGTACTCATCCTCCGTCTTCCTCCAAACACGGCGAGTGGAGTTTAGACCAAAAAGCTCTATTTTTGTCTCATCAGACCACATGACCTTCTCCCATTCCTCTTCTGGATCATCCAGATGGTCATTGGCAAACTTCAGACGGGCCTGGACATGCGCTGGCTTGAGCAGGGGGACCTTGCGTGTGCTGCAGGATTTTAATCCATGACGGCGTAGTGTGTTACTAATGGTTTTCTTTGAGACTGTGGTCCCAGCTCTCTTCAGGTCATTGACCAGGTCCTGCCGTGTAATTCTGGGCTGATCCCTCACCCTCCTCATGATCATTGATGCCCCACGAGGTGAGATCTTGCATGGTGCCCCAGACCGTGGGAGATTGACCGTCATCTTGAACTTCTTCCATTTTCTAATAATTGCGCCAACAGTTGTTGCCTTCTCACCAAGCTGCTTGCCTATTGTCATGTAGCCCCTCCCAGCCTTGTGCAGGTCTACAATTGTATCCCTGATGTCCTTACACAGCTCTCTGGCCTTGGCCATTGTGGAGAGGATGGAGTCTGTTTGATTGAGTGTGTGGAGAGGTGTCTTTTATACAGGTAACGAGTTCAAACAGGTGCAGTTAATACAGGTAATGAGTGGAGAACAGGAGGGCTTCTTAAAGAAAAACTAACAGGTCTGTAAGAGCCGGAATTCTTACTGGTTGGTAGGTGATCAAATACTTATGTCATGCAATGAAATGCAAATTAATTATTTAAAAATCATACAACGTGATTTTCTGGATTTTTGTTTTAGATTCCGTCTCTCACAGTTGAAGTGTACCTATGATACAAATTACAGACCTCTACATGCTTTGTAAGTAGGAAAACCTGCAAAATCGGCAGTGTATCAAATACTTGTTCTCCCCACTGTATATCTATATAGACATACAAACACATATAGGTATGTCATACATACAGCGGTTGAAATAAGTATTGAACACGTCACCATTTTTCTCAGTAAATATATTTCCAAAGGTGCTATTGACATGAACGTTTCACCAGATGTTGGTAACAACCCAAGTAATCCATACATACAAAGAAACCAAAACAAATAAGTTCAGAAATTAAGTTATGTGTAATAATGTGAAATGACACAGGGAAAAAGTACTGAACACATGAAGAAAGGGAGGTTCAAAAAGGCATGGAAAGCCAAGACAACAGCTGAAAACTATCAGTAATTAAAAAGCAATCCAGCCCCCTGTCAGTGCAAATTAATATCAGCTGGTTCAGTCCCAACTGATGGCCTACAAAAAGGTCTCATTGCCAAGGTGTCACACAAGACACATCTCATGATGGGTAAAAGCAAAGAGCTGTCTCAAGACATTCGCAACCTAATTGTTGCAAAACATAATGATGGCATTGGTTATAGGCACATTTCTAAGCTTCTGAATGTTCCAGTGAGCACTGTTGGGGCCATAATACGGAAGTGGAAAGACAATCATTTCACCATAGATTTGCATCGACCAGGTGTCGATGCATGTCAATAGCACCTTTGGAAATATATTTACTGAGAAAAATGGTGACATGTTCAATACTTATTTCACCCGCTGTATATCTCCGCCTGGAGATTGATTAACACCATTGGTACTTGGATTGGAATCAGTACTATGGTCAGATGGCATGAAAATGTAGCTCTTTGGCCACACACATCATATATACTGTAGGTATAAAATATAGCTATAATTTATCATAAAGATACAAACTATAGTTATTATGATATAAACATAACCTATACAGAGAGTATCTCGGGGAACTGGCACTGTGCTGTACATAGTCTAGAATTCAACCTTTCCTTGATAACCTCTAAAAACACTCACTTATTGCCTCGCACTTTCCACAAAAGGAGATTAGCCAGACACAATGACTCCTATAACACAGTAACAACCTGTCAGAGGAGATTAGCCAGACACAATGACTCCTATAACACAGTAACAACATGTCAGAGGAGATTAGCCAGACACAATGACTCCTATAACACAGTAACAACATGTCAGAGGAGATTATCCAGACACAATGACTCCTATAACACAGTAACAACCTGTCAGAGGAGATTAGCCAGACACAATGACTCCTATAACACAGTAACAACATGTCAGAGGAGATTAGCCAGACACAATGACTCCTATAACACAGTAACAACCTGTCAGAGGAGATTATCCAGACACAATGACTCCTATAACACAGTAACAACCTGTCAGAGGAGATTATCCAGACACAATGACTCCTATAACACAGTAACAACCTGTCAGAGGAGATTATCCAGACACAATGACTCCTATAACACAGTAACAACATGTCAGAGGAGATTATCCAGACACAATGACTCCTATAACACAGTAACAACATGTCAGAGGAGATTAGCCAGACACAATGACTCCTATAACACAGTAACAACATGTCAGAGGAGATTATCCAGACACAATGACTCCTATAACACAGTAACAACCTGTCAGAGGAGATTAGCCAGACACAATGACTCCTATAACACAGTAACAACATGTCAGAGGAGATTAGCCAGACACAATGACTCCTATAACACAGTAACAACCTGTCAGAGGAGATTAGCCAGACACAATGACTCCTATAACACAGTAACAACCTGTCAGAGGAGATTATCCAGACACAATGACTCCTATAACACAGTAACAACCTGTCAGAGGAGATTATCCAGACACAATGACTCCTATAACACAGTAACAACATGTCAGAGGAGATTATCCAGACACAATGACTCCTATAACACAGTAACAACCTGTCAGAGGAGATTATCCAGACACAATGACTCCTATAACACAGTAACAACCTGTCAGAGGAGATTATCCAGACACAATGACTCCTATAACACAGTAACAACATGTCAGAGGAGATTATCCAGACACAATGACTCCTATAACACAGTAACAACATGTCAGAGGAGATTATCCAGACACAATGACTCCTATAACACAGTAACAACCTGTCAGAGGAGATTATCCAGACACAATGACTCCTATAACACAGTAACAACCTGTCAGAGGAGATTATCCAGACACAATGACTCCTATAACACAGTAACAACCTGTCAGAGGAGATTATCCAGACACAATGACTCCTATAACACAGTAACAACCTGTCAGAGGAGATTATCCAGACACAATGACTCCTATAACACAGTAACAACCTGTCAGAGGAGATTATCCAGACACAATGACTCCTATAACACAGTAACAACATGTCAGAGGAGATTATCCAGACACAATGACTCCTATAACACAGTAACAACCTGTCAGAGGAGATTATCCAGACACAATGACTCCTATAACACAGTAACAACCTGTCAGAGGAGATTATCCAGACACAATGACTCCTATAACACAGTAACAACCTGTCAGAGGAGATTATCCAGACACAATGACTCCTATAACACAGTAACAACATGTCAGAGGAGATTATCCAGACACAATGACTCCTATAACACAGTAACAACCTGTCAGAGGAGATTATCCAGACACAATGACTCCTATAACACAGTAACAACCTGTCAGAGGAGATTATCCAGACACAATGACTCCTATAACACAGTAACAACATGTCAGAGGAGATTATCCAGACACAATGACTCCTATAACACAGTAACAACCTGTCAGAGGAGATTATCCAGACACAATGACTCCTATAACACAGTAACAACCTGTCAGAGGAGATTAGCCAGACACAATGACTCCTATAACACAGTAACAACCTGTCAGAGGAGATTATCCAGACACAATGACTCCTATAACACAGTAACAACATGTCAGAGGAGATTATCCAGACACAATGACTCCTATAACACAGTAACAACCTGTCAGAGGAGATTATCCAGACACAATGACTCCTATAACACAGTTCAAATTCAAAGAACAAGGAGAACAGAAGATTGTTATTCTTAAACATGTTTCAGCCAAGGTACTGTATTTTCACCTTTAACCGAGTGGCCTCTCAGTGCAAGAGACGTCACTGCAGTAGTCCCATAGGGCGGCGCACAATTGGCCCAGCGTCGTCCAGGATTGTCCGGGGTAGGACATCATTGTAAATAAGAATTTGTTCATAACTGACTTAGTTAACCTAGTTAAATAAAGGTTTAATAAAAAATGTATTAATTAAAATGAAATGTATTTCAGGTCTGTAGACACAAAAGTCTATCCATTTGAGAGGTATGTTTTGGTAAAATGCAGAGTTGACATGTGTTGCTGTGTGTGTGTTATTTAATTATATCTGTGAAGTGTGTCAGGAACAGCCTAGCAACCTATACAGTATATAGTGCACTACTTTTTACCAGGGCCTGATAGGTAAGTAGTGCACTGTATAGTGAAGAGGGAGCCATTTGGGAGACAGCCCTTGTCTTCCACCAGGAGGTTTGACAATAAGCCTAAAATCCAAAGATAAATGCTCAGAAAAATAAACGCGGGTCTCTTTCGGCCAAAAGATGCAATTTGCACATTTTTCTCCAAAGTGCCTTGGTTGCCTGTGGCTTTGGCGTGGTCTGGGTATTGAGCTGGGCTATTTATTGTCAAGGGAGGGTGTAACAAGCATAACCACACAGTTCAGTCTCAGGGTCACAGATCCTTCACAATAACACCTCAGTAACCAGTGGACGGTTTAGATAGACGACTTGAGGCTGCTGCAGATCAGACTGGTTTAGATAGACGACTTGAGGCTGCTGCAGATCAGACTGGTTTAGATAGACGACTTGAGGCTGCTGCAGATCAGACTGGTTTAGATAGACGACTTGAGGCTGCTGCAGATCAGACTGGTTTAGATAGACGACTTGAGGCTGCTGCAGATCAGACTGGTTTAGATAGACGACTTGAGGCTGCTGCAGATCAGACTGGTTTAGATAGACGACTTGAGGCTGCTGCAGATCAGACTGGTTTAGATAGACGACTTGAGGCTGCTGCAGATCAGACTGGTTTAGATAGATGACTCGATGCTGCTGCAGATCAGACTGGTTTAGTGCACTATATAGGGAATAGGGTTCTGGTCTAAAGTTGTGCTGTTGTCCTGGAGAAACATACAGATATATAGATTATATGTCCTGGACTAACATACAGATATATAGATTATATGTCCTGGACTAACATACAGATATATAGATTATTTGTCCTTGAGCAACATACAGATATATAGATTATTTGTCCTGGAGCCACAGCAGATACAGAGTACATATTCTACAGCGGGTGAAATAAGTATTGAACACGTCACCATTTTTCTCAGTAAATATATTTCCAAAGGTGCTATTGACAAGAAAGTTTCATCAGATGTTGGTAACAACCCAAGTAATCCATACATACAAAGAAACCAAAACAAATAAGTTCAGAAATTAAATTGTGTAATAATGTGAAATGACACAGGGAAAAAGTATTGAACACATGAAGAAAGGGAGGTGCAAAAAGGCATGGAAAGCCAAGACAACAGCTGAAAACTATCAGTAATTAAAAAGCAATCCAGCCCCCTGTCAGTGCAAATTAATATCAGCTGGTTCAGTCCCAACTGATGGCCTACAAAAAGGTCTCATTGCCAAGGTGTCACACAAGACACATCTCATGATGGGTAAAAGCAAAGAGCTGTCTCAAGACATTCGCAACCTAATTGTTGCAAAACATAATGATGGCATTGGTTATAGGCACATTTCTAAGCTTCTGAATGTTCCAGTGAGCACTGTTGGGGCCATAATATGGAAGTGGAAAGACAATCATTTCACCATAAATTTGCCTCGACCAGTGTTCAATACTTTTTCCCTGTGTCATTTCACATTATTACACATAAATTAATTTCTGAACTTATTTGTTTTGGTTTCTTTGTATGTATGGATTACTTGGGTTGTTACCAACATCTGGTGAAACTTTCATGTCAATAGCACCTTTGGAAATATATTTACTGAGAAAAATGGTGACGTGTTCAATACTTATTTCACCCGATGTATGTCATTGTATCACGTTTTAGGTAAAAGCAAGATGCAGACATTGTCGAAGTAACAAATGTTTATAGCACAGGGGCAGGCAAACGACAGGTCAAGGCAGGCAGAGGTCAGTAATCCAGACAGGGTTCAACAGGTCCAGAATGGCAGGCAGTCTCAGGGTCAGAACAGGCAGGGTTCAATAATCCAGAGTAGCGTGGCAAGGTACCGGAGGGCAGGCAGGCTCAGAACAGGCAGAGGTCAGTAATCCAGATAGGTTGGGCAGAGGTACAGGACGGCACGCAGGGTCAGGGTCAGAACAGGCAGAGGTCAGTAATCCAGATAGGTGGGGCAGAGGTACAGGACGGCAGGCAGGGCCAGGGTCAGATCAGGAAGGTCAAAACAGGGACACTAGAAAACAGGAAGTATAGAGAGACAGGAGCAGAGGGGAAACGCTGGTAGACTTGATGATACAAAACCAACTGGTAACAGACAAACAGAGAACACAGGTATAAATACACTGGGGATAATGAGGAAGATGGAGACACCTGGAGGAGGTGGAGACAATCACACAGACAGGAGAAACAGATCAGGATGGAGACACCTGGAGGAGGTGGAGACAATCACACAGACAGGAGAAACAGATCAGGATGGAGACACCTGGAGGAGGTGGAGACAATCACACAGACAGGAGAAACAGATCAGGATGGAGACACCTGGAGGAGGTGGAGACAATCACACAGACAGGTGAAACAGATCAGGGTGGAGACACCTGGAGGAGGTGGAGACAATCACACAGACAGGAGAAACAGATCAGGATGGAGACACCTGGAGGAGGTGGAGACAATCACACAGACAGGTGAAACAGATCAGGGTGGAGACACCTGGAGGAGGTGGAGACAATCACACAGACAGGAGAAACAGATCAGGGTGGAGACACATTGAGCCACAGCAGATATATAGATTCTATGTCCTTGAGCCACAGCCGATATTTAGATTCTATGTCTTGAGCCACAGCAGATATATTGATTGTATGCCCCTGAGCCACAGCATACAGTATATATACAGTGGGGAGAACAAGTATTTGATACACTGCCGATTTTGCAGGTTTTCAAACTTACAAAGCATGTAGAGGTCTGTAATTTTTATCATAGGTACACTTCAACTGTGAGACTGAATCTAAAACAAAAATCCAGAAAATCACATCGTATGATTTTTAAATAATTAATTTGCATTTTCTTGCATGACATAAGTATTTAATCACCTACCAACCAGTAAGAATTCCGGCTCTCACAGACCTGTTAGTTTTTCTTTAAGAATCCCTCCTGTTCTCCACTCATTACCTGTATTAACTGCACCTGTTTGAACTCGTTACCTGTATAAAAGACACCTGTCCACACACTCAATCAAACAGACTCCAACCTCTCCACAATGGCCAAGACCAGAGAGCTGTGTAAGGACATCAGGGATAAAATTGTAGACCTGCACAAGGCTGGGATGGGCTACAGGACAATAGGCAAGCAGCTTGGTGAGAAGGCAACAACTGTTGGCGCAATTATTAGAAAATGGAAGAAGTTCAAGATGACGGTCAATCTCCCTCGGTCTGGGGACCATGCAAGATCTCACCTCGTGGGGCATCAATGATCATGAGGAAGGTGAGGGATCAGCCCAGAACTACACGGCAGGACCTGGTCAATGACCTGAAGAGAGATGGGACCACAGTCTCAAAGAAAACCATTAGTAACACACTACGCCGTCATGGATTAAAATCCTGCAGAGCACGCAAGGTCCCCCTGCTCAAGCCAGCGCATGTCCAGGCCCGTCTGAAGTTTGCCAATGACCATCTGGATGATCCAGAGGAGGAATGGGAGAAGGTCATGGGGTCTGATGAGACAAAAATAGAGCTTTTTGGTCTAAACTCCACTCGCCGTGTTTGGAGGAAGAAGAAGGATGAGTACAACCCCAAGAACACCATCCCAACCGTGAAGCATGGAGGTGGAAACATCATTCTTTGGGGATGCTTTTCTGCAAAGGGGACAGGACGACTGCACCGTATTGAGGCGAGGATGGATGGGGCCATGTATCGCGAGATCTTGGCCAACAACCTCCTTCTCTCAGTAAGAGCATTGAAGATGGGTCGTGGCTGGGTCTTCCAGCATGACAACGACCCGAAACACACAGCCAGGGCAACTAAGGAGTGGCTCCGTAAGAAGCATCTCAAGGTCCTGGAGTGGCCTAGCCAGTCTCCAGACCTGAACCCAATAGAAAATATTTGGAGGGAGCTGAAAGTCTGTATTGCCCAGCGACAGCCCCGAAACCTGAAGGATCTGGAGAAGGTCTGTATGGAGGAGTGGGCCAAAATCCCTGCTGCAGTGTGTGCAAACCTGGTCAAGAACTACAGGAAACGTATGATCTCTGTAATTGCAAACAAAGGTTTCTGTACCAAATATTAAGTTCTGCTTTTCTGATGTATCAAATACTTATGTCATGCAATAAAATGCAAATTATTACTTAAAAATCATATAATGTGATTTTCTGGATTTTTGTTTTAGATTCCGCCACTCACAGTTGAAGAGTACCTATGATAAACATTACAGACTTCTACATGCTTTGTAAGTGGGAAAACCTGCAAAATCGGCAGTGTATCAAATACTTGTTCTCCCCACTGTATATATTCCTTGAGCAACATACAGACCAAATGGTGACTCCTCTGTGACTGTGGACAGCTACCCCACAGCTTCCCATTGAAAACATTGTTTCAATCAGTTCAAGCCCAGAGAGTCAACCTCGGTGTGAACAGGAATGATTCACACTACTAAAACAAACAACTGGAAAACTAAGTGTCCGTTGGTGGTAGAGCGTGCCGAGGCGAGCTAGCTACAACTAGCCATTCATGCCTCCCCATGTTTTGTTATGTCAGCCATTGCCAGATCCCTCTGTGCCCATAAGGGGGCCGGTCTTCACGAAGGCTACACAGTCTCACAGAAGCACAACGTGTGTTGAAAGCCTGTCCATGTTTAATGATCCCCTGCGTTCCATGGTGTTCACAGGGTTCAAGTGGTATATCAATCTCCCCAGGGTGGGAGTAATACGTTTGGTGATTCGCTCTCTGTCTACAAGGGGGCACACCTCCCCCATAGGTGGCTCATTACTGGGATTCACTGCTGATTCCTGCCTATAGCTCACGCTGGGGTGTTTAGTGATACAGGTTATGTTCCCTGAAGGCGATAAGGTGGTTATTTGCGGTTTCGAGGGAGCAAGCAGGGTTGGACACCCTGGGTTAGTATTATACCACACACAGTCTCTGTGGTTTGTATGAACCCTGAAATGAGCTGTCTTTCTCCAGCTCAGCGCTTTTCATTCCTGGGAATTAGATTCCATTACGAATCTCCCGTCTGTTACCACAGAAGAGGTCCGTTTTTCAGAGCTGTCTGTCCCATTCCCAGCTAGGTTTTAATGCGTGAGGTCCAGCACTAGGTGCCAGCCGGTTAATGGAACACATCTTACAGCTCGTTCTGTCAATCGGGTTACGTCACTGTTCGTCTGAGCCCTTGTACCCTGAATGGGCCGGGCGTTAGGCAAACCTTGGCACTTAAACAACGTTTTTTTAACCCCAAGTTCAACCGTGTTGTGTCCCCTGCATGTGAGTTCAATGAATAGTGTCCGTTCTCCACGTTCAGACACACAGTTATCAAGAGTGATGGAAATGGAAGAAGAACCAATATCTCCCAGGGGTGTCCCGTCCCTTCAGATGGCTTGACGGGAGGTTTGCACACATGCGTAGTGTGGCTACAGACTACAATTCATTGTGCGTCGCCCTTGCTTCTGCAGCGTCATCACGTCGACTGGTCCCGAGGCCTCAGCTCCTGTTTTGAAAGAGGAAATATCCTCCTGTCTCCAGAAGTAGGAAGTCTGAGTGGTTCCTATGTTGAGGATTCAGGACGGCTGGTACAGACGGTACTTCCTGATTGCGAAAAGGAATGGGAATTTGGGTCCTATTCTAGACCTAAGTGTCCTCAGCAAGCGCCTCAGAGTCTACAAACTCAGAATGCTAACTAGCCGTGGGGTATTACTGCCGATTAGCTGGTGATTCCGGAGTCGAGAGGCAAGCAGTGTTACACACATCCATGCTACTGTCCTGTATTCAGTCTCTAGGCTTCATAAGAAACCAGAAAAAGAGCTGTCTGACTCCATCTCAGCGCATTCTGTTTCTGGGTCTCGAGCTAGACTCATTTGCGTATTGTGCTTTTCTATCCCCACGGAGGGTGTCCGGGTTCCGGCTCTGCTTAGACAAATTTTATCTGGGTCACACAGTGCGTTTTCGCAAGTGCCTACGCCTAACCATGAGGTTCTCATCACAAAACTGTCCAAGTTCAACTTTTCCCCCGATACCTTGAGATGGATGAAATTATACCTTGAAGGCAGAACCCAGTGTGTCAGAGTGAGCAATGAGCTGTCTCCCACACTAAGCTACGATGTAGGCGTGCCCCAAGGGTCAATACTGGGGCCCCTCTTGTTCAGCCTGTACATTAATGATCTGCCTTCTGTCTGTACTGGGTCTGAAGTTCAAATGTATACAGATGATACAGAGATATACAGTACCAGTCAAAAGTTTTAGAACACCTACTTATTCAAGGGTTTTTACAATTTTCTACATTGTAGAATAATAGTGAAGACATCAAAACTATGAAATAACACATATGGAATCATCAAAAAAGTGTATATTTGAGATGCTTCAAAGTAGCCACCCTTTGCCTTGATGACAGCTTTGCACACAACTGTAATGGTCCAGGTTACAAAGTGGCTCAGTGACTCATGTTTGTATCTCATTGTGAAAAAAACAACTGATGCTACTGGGCCAGATGTCTGTGTGTCAAGGGACAAGCTCCAGGTAGTATCTGCTTTTAAGTACCTTGGCATTATGCTTGATTCCAACTTCTCTTTTAAAAAGCAGGTAAAAAAGGAACTCAAATAACCAAATTCAACCAAGCTAATTTCCCATTCATACCAAATTGAATAGAGGTAGCAAAACTTTACTTCAAATCTGATACTCCCCGATTTAACATACTGCTTGACTAGTTGGGCGCAAGCTTGCTGTACAACATTAAAACCCATTCAGTCTGTCTACAAACAGGCTCTCAAAGTGCTTGATAGAAGCCCAACAGCAATCATTACTGTTACATCCTCAGAAAGCATGAGCTGCTGAGTTGGGAAAATCTGGTGCAACACACCAAGATCCTAAATGGCCTGGCTCCACCACCACTTACTACTGCCATGAGAGGTGACTGTGTAGTTCCCTTAAGGAAAAGCACCCTTAGTCAGTCAATCTGCTTTCTCTGTGAGAGCTTCCCATGTCTGGAACACACTGCCATCAGACACACCTAACTGCACCACTTATCTGACCTTCAGAATAGTTTTTAATAACCTGCCCAGGGACTGAGGTTGAAAATTAGCCGGCTGGCTAAAACCAGCACTTTACTGAAACGTTGATTAATGTTCACTGTCCCTGTAAACATAAAAATAAACTCAACTCAAACTCAAATTGACATGAGGCTATTGTTGATGCAGACCTTCCATCTCTGGCAGCCTAAGCCGGTCCCTGTCAGGCCTACGGGCCATGGCCCAGTGGTGGCATCCTCTGCTATCGTCAGGTGGCTCCCTTAGGCTGAGTATACCGCAACGTGATTACAACATACTCTGCACTGTACGAAGGCAACTCGATTTAGGGGGTATGGACACTGATGTGGAGCGCACTGCATGTCAACTACCCCAAACTCCTAGAAGTGTATCTGGCACTAAGGCACTTCCCACTGCTTTTGTTAGGCCTGCTTGTGCTGGTCAGAACCGACAGTATGTCAGTTGTCGTGTGCAGGGAGAGACTGTCTCTTTGCACAGGGACCTGTTGTCCCAGGTTTGGCAAGCGAGGCCAGAGATTTGGTTCGAATGGGCCTGGCCCCTGAGAGGACCAATCTGATGACTAGAGGTTTATCTCTGAATGTTATTGCTAGCATTCAGTCCGCAGGGCTCCCTCCATGAGAGGGCTGTATGGGTGCAGGGCTCCCTCCATGAGAGGGCTGTATGGGTGCAGGGCTCCCTCCATGAGAGGGCTGTATGGGTGCAGGGCTCCCTCCATGAGAGGGCTGTATGGGTGCAGGGCTCCCTCCATGAGAGGGCTGTATGGGTGCAGGGCTCCCTCCATGAGAGGGCTGTATGGGTGCAGGGCTCCCTTAATGAGAGGGCTGTATGGGTGCAGGGCTCCCTCCATGAGAGGGCTGTATGGGTGCAGTGCTCCCTTAATGAGAGGGCTGTATGGGTGCAGTGCTCCCTTAATGAGAGGGCTGTATGGGTGCAGTGCTCCCTTAATGAGAGGGCTGTATGGGTGCAGGGCTCCCTTAATGAGAGGGCTGTATGGGTGCAGGGCTCCCTTAATGAGAGGGCTGTATAGGTATTAGTGGTAAGGGTTTGAGTTTTGGTGTCAAGATAATGTTCCTTTTCAATTCTCTGTGAGGGACATCCTTAAGTTCATACAGGAGATTTTCGATCAGGGGCAGGCATTCACATTAAAAGTGTACATGGCCGCTATCTCAGTGTGTCATGTGGGAATTGACAGAGCCTCACCGGGAGCCCAGCCCCTGGTTGTGCCATTCCTGAAAGCTGAACGTCAGGTATTATCACCTACATTCAGCTACGGGCCAATGTTTTTCTTGAGTGGATGGTCAAGGGGCCAGAACATAATCACAAATAATTTGTAGACAACAAATGAACCACAAGAAGCTCAAACACATGTAATGTTTGACTGAAACATAATGATTTCAAACCTTTCTTACATTTGTATACGGTCACATCCAGTGTATCTCTCTATTATGCATGGGAAAACAAACAGGTTTCAGAAATTAAAATCACTTGGAGCTGATTTGCTGGTGTTTCACTGCAGGACAAATTCACCAGTTGGGGAACCCTGGTATACATGGTCTCTAAACCTATTGCGCCCACATGGACTTGGCACTGGTTTTGGAGGCACTGTGTGCGGCCCCCTTTGAGAATGTGGAGTCTGTGGATGTGAAGATCTTCTCCAACAAAACCTCCATTGTCATGGCTTTGGCCTGGGCTAAACGTGTTGGGGCCCTCCACGCATTATCTGGTACTGGCTATGTCTTACACATGATTATCTGGTACTGGCTATGTCTTACACATGATTATCTGGTACTGGCTATGTCTTACACATGATTATCTGGTACTGGCTATGTCTTACACATGATTATCTGGTACTGGCTATGTCTTACACATGATTATCTGGTACTGGCTATGTCTTACACATGATTATCTGGTACTGGCTATGTCTTACACATGATTATCTGGTACTGGCTATGTCTTACACATGATTATCTGGTACTGGCTATGTCTTACACATGATTATCTGGTACTGGCTATGTCTTACACATGATTATCTGGTACTGGCTATGTCTTACACATGATTATCTGGTACTGGCTATGTCTTACACATGATTATCTGGTACTGGCTATGTCTTACACATGATTATCTGGTACTGGCTATGTCTTACACATGATTATCTGGTACTGGCTATGTCTTACACATGATTATCTGGTACTGGCTATGTCTTACACATGATTATCTGGTACTGGCTATGTCTTACACATGATTATCTTGTACTGGCTATGTCTTACACATGATTATCTGGTACTGGCTATGTCTTACACATGATTATCTGGTACTGGCTATGTCTTACACATGATTATCTGGTACTGGCTATGTCTTACACATGATTATCTGGTACTGGCTATGTCTTACACATGATTATCTGGTACTGGCTATGTCTTACACATGATTATCTTGTACTGGCTATGTCTTACACATGATTACCTTTAGAGCAATTTTCCTTTTTCACCTCCTCCTTTTGCTTCTGAAGAGCAACAGGGTTACATGCCCTGTGTCCGGAGCAAGCTTCTTTTTGTCTGTTTTGCTTATCCAGCTCCCTAAACAGTGTCTCTCCCACTGGGTTGTGGAGGCTATCTCCTTGACATATAGCAGCAAGGGGCCAGTGTCTCTCCCACTGGGTTGTGAAGGCTATCTCCCTGACATATAGCAGCAAGGGGCCAGTGTCTCTCCCACTGGATTGTGAAGGCTATCTCCCTGACATATAGCAGCAAGGGGCCAGTGTCTCTCCCACTGGATTGTGGAGGCTATCTCCCTGACATATAGCAGCAAGGGGCCAGTGTCTCTCCCACTGGATTGTGAAGGCTATCTCCCTAACATATAGCAGCAAGGGGCCAGTGTCTCTCCCATTGGATTGTGGAGGCTATCTCCCTGACATATAGCAGCAAGGGGCCAGTGTCTCTCCCACTGGATTGTGGAGGCTATCTCCCTAACATATAGCAGCAAGGGGCCAGTGTCTCTCCCACTGGATTGTGGAGGCTATCTCCCTGACATATAGCAGCAAGGGGCCAGTGTCTCTCCCACTGGATTGTGGAGGCTATCTCCCTGACATATAGCAGCAAGGGGCCAGTGTCTCTCCCACTGGATTGTGGAGGCTATCTCCCTGACATATAGCAGCAAGGGGCCAGTGTCTCTCCCACTGGATTGTGGAGGCTATCTCCCTGACATATAGCAGCAAGGGGCCAGTGTCTCTCCCACTGGATTGTGGAGGCTATCTCCCTGACATATAGCAGCAAGGGGCCAGTGTCTCTCCCACTGGATTGTGGAGGCTATCTCCCTGACATATAGCAGCAAGGGGCCAGTGTCTCTCCCACTGGATTGTGGAGGCTATCTCCCTGACATATAGCAGCAAGGGGCCAGTGTCTCTCCCACTGGGTTGTGGAGGCTATCTCCCTGACATATAGCAGCAAGGGGCCAGTGTCTCTCCCACTGGATTGTGGAGGCTATCTCCCTGACATATAGCAGCAAGGGGCCAGTGTCTCTCCCACTGGATTGTGGAGGCTATCTCCCTGACATATAGCAGCAAGGGGCCAGTGTCTCTCCCACTGGGTTGTGGAGGCTATCTCCCTGACATATAGCAGCAAGGGGCCAGTGTCTCTCCCACTGGGTTGTGGAGGCTATCTCCCTGACATATAGCAGCAAGGGGCCAGTGTCTCTCCCACTGGATTGTGGAGGCTATCTCCCTGACATATAGCGGTGTACACGCCCACTCCACCAGGGGTCTGGCAGCGTCTTGGGCGTTGTTTAAAGGGTTGACTATAGGAGACATTTGTACTGCGGGGAGTTGGGCATAACCACATACGTTTGTGAGGTTTTATTGCTTGGATGTCACTGCTCCCAGTGTAGCCCACAGGGTGCTTGGTGCCTAATAACCAGACTGCTGCATCTGGCGAGTTCAGGGTGGTCTGACGTTTCATTTGGTATCCGTTTGGGCGTGATTATATTTCCCCATAGTATGTTGTACCAAAGTTGACTGACTGAAAGGGAACGTAATGTTATGACTATAACTACTGTTCCCTCACGCTACTACTAAGCCCCACGCCGGATGTTCATGGTCTTGGTGAAGAGCGGTATTAAACTGAAGAAATTAATCCAAGCCTCACACTTATCACCCGTGGAAGGCGGGGCTTTGTGTTTGGCGTCGCCCTGAGTGGTCAATGTGTTTGGCGCCGCCCTGAGTGGTCGCCTTTTAAGCAGCTCCCGTTGTCCGTGCATTAATTGTTGTTTTAGTTCGTTTTCTTTCGTCTATTTTCTTTAGTTTTATTTTTTATTTTGCTACAGTCGAACTATAACAGTTCAGGATTATGGATTTTATGGATTTTATCGCAGCTGAACGTCGACAGGAGTCGTCAACTGTTATTGTTTACAGCAGAGCCCAGCTCCTGGATTTAGCCCACGCAGCGCTGCTGCTCCCCAGGGAAAAGTTTGATATTCCGGACGAATTGAAAAGACGACGCCGTGGATGCAGGGCGGGATTGAAATGCAAGGCAAAGCGGAGGAGGTTCAAGTACAAGCCGGCTATACCATCTATTATTATGGGCAATGTGAGGTGTCTACATAACAAGATGGATGAGTTGGCGGGACTTGTTCGTGGACAAAGGATTTATCGGGAAGCTAGCCTAATGTGTTTTACTGAGACTTGGCTGAACGACAACATCCCCATACAGAACGTCACTATCGACGGTTTCCAGACCATCACAGCGGACAGGGATCGCGTCTCTTCCGGTAAGAGTAAGGGTGGTGGGCTGGCTTTATTAGTTAACAACAGATGGTGTCATCCGAACCATATTACTCTTAAGGAAAAGTTTTGTAGCCCGGACATTGAACTGCTAGCCGTTAGCCTGAGACCCTACTATCTACCTAGGGAATTCACGGCGGCCATTGCTGTTATTGTTTACATCCCGCCCTCTGCTGACGCAAACGCAGCGTGTGACGTCATCCACTCTGTTATCGCGAGGTTACAGACAGCGCATCCCAGTGCTTTCTTTGCAATTTCGGGGGATTTTAACCATGCATCTCTCTCTTCCACGCTGCCCACGTTCAAACAGTTCGTGAAGTGCCCAACCAGGAATAATAAAACTCTGGACTTGTTATATGCTAATGTGAAGGATGCATACAACTCCAATGCACTCCCTCCCCTCGGTAGATCGGATCACAACCTTGTCCACCTCACCCCACTCTACAGGCCTATGGTCCAACAGCAGCCTGCAACCACCAGGACTATTAGGAGATGGTCCCCGGAGGCGAATGAGGCCCTACAGGACTGCTTTGAAACAACAGACTGGGATGTGTTCTGTGAGGCTCATGGGGAGGACATCGATGGACTCACTGACTGCATAACAGACTATATTAATTTTTGTGTAGACAACACTGTACCCACCAGGAAGGTACGCTGTTTCCCAAACAATAAACCCTGGGTCACCAGCGACCTGAAGGCCCTGCTGAATGAGAAGAAGAGGGCCTTCAAGGAGAAGGACAAGGACAAATTGAAATGCGTCCAGAGGGAGCTGAAGTTGCGGATTGCTGAGGGGAAGAGAGTGTATAAGGAGAAGATGGAGGACAAGCTGAGGCAGAGCCAGGTGAGAGAGGTGTGGAAGGGTATGAGAAATATCACTGGCTTCAAAAAGTCAAACAGTGGGCAGACGGAGGGGACCCAGGACAGAGCCAATGAGCTGAACCAATTTTTTAACAGGTTCGATACTGGCCCTGTCCACCTCCCCTCCAGCTCCCCAGACCACACACCCTCACGGCTATCCCACCCCCACTTTGCTCACAGCACCTCTGCTGAGACAATCAGTGACCCCACCTCCGCCCCTGCCCCCCCTGGACTGATCCTCAACACCCCCCTTCCCCCCACCTCCCTACCTGGGCTGGCTTTCACCACCAACCAAGTGAAGAGAGAGCTGGAGAGACTACACCAGTGGAAAGCGGCGGGCCCCGATGGCATCAGCCCAAGGGTGCTTAGGGTCTGTGCTGACCAACTGTGTGGAATACTCCAGCAACCCTTCAACCTTAGCCTGAGCCTAGAAAGGGTCCCTGTGCTGTGGAAAACATCCTGCCTCGTCCCAGTGCCCAAGAAGGCACACCCCACTGTCCTGAATGACTTCAGACCTGTAGCGCTAACATCCCACATCATGAAGACCCTGGAAAGGTTAGTCCTCGCTCACCTCAGACCCCTGGTGTGTTCATCAATGGACCCCCTGCAGTTTGCATACCAGCGCAACATCGGGGTGGATGATGCAATCATCTACCTTCTGCAGAGGGCCTACTCTCACCTGGACAACGCAGGTTGCACTGTGAGGGTCATGTTTTTTGACTTCTCCAGTGCCTTCAATACCATTCAGCCCCTGCTACTGGGTGAGAAGATGAGGAGGATGGAAGTGGAAGCACCCTTAGTCTCCTGGGTCACGGACTACCTGACCGGTAGGCCACAATTTGTGCGACTACAGAGCTGTGTGTCAGAACGGGCAGTTAGCAACACAGGGGCCCCCCAGGGTACGGTCCTGTCCCCCTTCCTGTTCACCCTGTACACCTCAGACTTCAGATATAACTCTGAAACATGCCACCTACAGAAGTTCTCGGATGACTCTGCTATTGTAGGGTGCATCAGGGGTGGGCAGGAGGAGGAGTACAGGAGCACAATCAGTGACTTTGTGTTGTGGTGTGAGCAGAACCACCTTCAGCTCAACATCAGCAAAACTAAGGAGATGGTGGTGGACTTCAGGAGAACCAAGGCACAACTGACTGCAGTCCCTATAAAGGGGATGGATGTGGAAATGGTTGAGTCATACAAGTTCTTGGGGGTCCATATGGACAACAGACTGGAATGGGCTGGTAACACCGGGGCCCTGTACAAAAAGGGCCAGAGCCGACTCTACTTTCTGAGGAGGCTCAGGTCCTTCAACGTGTGCAGTAAACTACTGCATACCTTCTACCAGTCTGTGGTGGCCAGTGCCATCTTTTTTGCAGTGGTGTGCTGGGGAGCAAACATCAAAGCCGGTGATGCTTCTCGGGTAAATAAGCTGATCAGGAAGGCTAGCTCTGTCCTGGGGATGAGCCTTGACACTCTAGAGGAGGTGGCGGAGAGACGGATCCTGGCCAAACTGCTGGCCATCATGGACAACGTCACCCACCCTCTGCACGCTATGGTTATGACGCAGAGGAGCTCTTTCAGTCACAGACTGATCCCACCACGGTGTGCCAGAGAGCGCCACAGGAGGTCCTTCCTGCCGGCGGCTATGAGACTATATAATGCCTCACCGGGGTGCCGTGCCGTCGGCAACATAGATCTGGAACTGTTGGGGTGCTAGGACCTAGTTTAACAATTATGCATCCATCCGTGAGTAACTCTGTTCCGTCAGCACTCATCCACTAAGGACCTACTTATTCATACAGGTCTGTATATACATACCCATGTACAGTTGTTATATTATATCACATGCAATATTGTAAGTAATTATTGGACCTAGGCATTCACTCAGGAATGCATATTAGTATCCTGCCAGTTGCACCTTTTCTCATTGCTTTTAGTATATCAAATGTGCAATAAGTGCAGTTGTCTGTAATTAAACCCTGCGCACTAAGGACTGTATTTTAAGGGAATTACTATTATTACCCCAATGATATCATACACACATTTAGCTATTAAAGTATCTCTTCCTGTCATTTACCTGTACAGTTTGTGTAAACATGCAAGTATTCACTTATCTGTAAATATAACGGTATACCTAACTGTACAGCTAATTTAACCATGCAAAATTTTCACTTACCTGTTCATTTACCCATTCTGTCTATTAAGTAAACTATTATTACCCTCGCTCATATCATACGCATTAGCTACTGAAGTATTTCTCTGCCATCAACCTGTATAGTATAGTTAACCATCCAACATCCACCAATGTATAGTGTACATATTCAGCCAACCACTCATACTACGCAATGTCCTTTTATAGCTTTTTTTTTTGCACTCCAGATATCCTGTATTTCTATACTTTTTCATACTGCCGCTCTATGTATCATGTACCGTGTATCTGTCTTTTGTGTACTTTCGTTGTGGCATTTTGCACCTGCCCTGTGTTTTTGTTGTAGCTGCTTGATAATGAAATTTCCCCCCCGGGGGATCAATAAAGTACCTATCTATCTATCTATCTATCTATTTCAGTGAGGCGCGGATTTTATTGGCCTTGTCAGGAGTGATTGTAGATCCTTCAACCAAAGTTCCTTGTTACCCTCCTTCATGGAACAGTAGTTACAGTCATAATGATACGTTAATGTTACTAGTCCAGTAATCCTTACTGTAGATGTGTGTGGTTTCCAGGCAGCCAACTCAGCTTCAGTACTGGCTGCTGTGGGTCACTAGAGAAACATTTATCCACTGTCTGTCTGCTAGCTGGGATAGGTGTGTTCTGTCTGTGTGTGTGTGTGTGTGTGTGTGTGCAGCTGTCTCTGTGTGAATAGCAGTATGAGAGAGAATGTATCAGTGTAAGTGGTCTCTTGGGGAAGGAGATATATAGCTGTGAGGTTACGTATCCACATGGAGATATATAGCTGTGAGGTTACGTATCCACATGGAGATATATAGCTGTGAGGTTACGTATCCACATGGAGATATATAGCTGTGAGGTTACGTATCCACATGGAGATATATAGCTGTGAGGTTACGTATCCACATGGAGATATATAGCTGTGAGGTTACGTATCCACATGGAGATATATAGCTGTGAGGTTACGTATCCACATGGAGATATATAGCTGTGAGGTTACGTATCCACGTCTTAGTTTATTTATGAAGCTCTATATCTAAACTCCACAGGCAGGATGATGGTTTTCCCAGGGCAACACATCCATCAGACAGCAGTGTGTGTGTCGAAGGTAGCTGCAGGTCTTCCCAGGGCGACACATCCCAAAGCCATAACTCTGGCCTCATGAAGACATCAACAGGCTCCCAAAACATCTACTCTACTGGGATCCATAAGTCACTGGAGGTCACAGATGTGTTAGACCTATTCATCTCAACAACCCACAAGCAAATCTCAGGTGAGACCAAACCTCTGACGTCAGGAAGACATCAACACAGACTCCCATAACATTCTGAGACCACAACTCTGACGTCAGGAAGACATCAACACAGACTCCCATAACATTCTGAGACCACAACTCTGACGTCAGGAAGACATCAACACAGACTCCCATAACATTCTGAGACAACAACTCTGACGTCAGGAAGACATCAACACAGACTCCCATAACATTCTGAGACAACAACTCTGACCTCAGGAAGACATCAACACAGACTCCCATAACATTCTGAGACCACAACTCTGACGTCAGGAAGACATCAACACAGACTCCCATAACATTCTGAGACAACAACTCTGACGTCAGGAAGACATCAACACAGACTCCCATAACATTCTGAGACAACAACTCTGACGTCAGGAAGACATCAACACAGACTCCCATAACATTCTGAGACCACAACTCTGACGTCAGGAAGACATCAACACAGACTCCCATAACATTCTGAGACAACAACTCTGACGTCAGGAAGACATCAACACAGACTCCCATAACATTCTGAGACAACAACTCTGACGTCAGGAAGACATCAACACAGACTTCCATAACATTCTGAGACCACAACTCTGACGTCAGGAAGACATCAACACAGACTCCCATAACATTCTGAGACAACAACTCTGACGTCAGGAAGACATCAACACAGACTCCCATAACATTCTGAGACCACAACTCTGACGTCAGGAAGACATCAACACAGACTCCCAAACTATCATGACATCTACATCTACTAAGACCAATGGATGTCACTATGCCGATGTACCACTACCAAATAGCACCCTATTCCCTGTATAGTGCACTACCTTAATCAAGAGCAGTGGTGGACTGGCCGTCGGGAGCACCGGGACATTTCCCGGTGGCCTGAGGGTTGTTTTGGCCTGCTGTGAAGAGTCAACTTGACCAGCGATAATATAGCAAGCAGGAATTAGTTGACAGAGAATCCACGCATCAGGGCGACTCTCACTCTCTCGATGCAGTGTCCCCATGCGCCAAAAATGACATCAGATCTCTCCTCAACGCACATAGCAACCGTCGCACGGCGAAATAGACGGTCAGAAAAGGAAAGGTGGAGCAGAGAGGGAGACCTGCCACAGACGCAGCTAAATGCTGCAAAATAAGAGACATGTTCACCAGTAAGGGACCAGGTTAGTCAAAAACACTAGCTGAAACACACACTGACACCCACCATGGCTAGCTAAGTAGAGACCACTACAAATTAAGAGACTACTACAAATTAAGAGACTACTCCAAATTAAGAGACCACTCCATATTAAGAGACCACTCCATATTAAGAGACCACTCCATATTTAGAGACCACTCCATATTAAGAGACCACTCCTAATTAAGAGACCACTCCTAATTAAGAGACCACTCCTAATTAAGAGACCACTCCTAATTAAGAGACCACTCCAAGTTAAGAGACCACTCCTAATTAAGAGACCACTCCTAATTAAGAGACCACTCCATATTAAGAGACCAGCCCAGATTAAGAGACCAGTCCAGATTAAGAGACCAGTCTTAATGTATTCCAGAGCTGTATTAATGTAACCTACTGATACACTAATGACAGTGAGTCTGATAACAGAGTGGTTTCTTTGTAAAGGTGGAGAATGAAGCAGCAGCAGAACTAGAGCTTCAGGTGATCCTGCAGAACTGGAGATGGTGGTCAGTTCAGAGTCAGACTCAGAGCAGGAACCTTCAGGTACAACTTCAGAGCACAAACCTAAACATGTAGGCTATACTTTTAGATCAGTAGGACTGTAATCAGGGGATATCACAATCGATGACTGCACAAGTAATACAAGTTTAGGTTATTTACAATGTTAATCTCTTTCTGCAGAGACAGAGAGAGACAGACAGAGACGGAGAGAGGAGAGAGGAGAGAGAGAGAGGGAGAGAGAGAGAGAGAGAGAGAGAGAGAGAGGGAGAGGAGAGGTTCAGAGGGAGAGAGAGAGAGAGAGAGAGAGAGAGAGAGAGAGAGAGAGAGAGAGAGAGAGGGAGAGGAGAGGTTCAGAGGGAGAGAGAGAGAGAGAGAGAGAGAGAGAGAGAGGGAGAGGAGAGGTTCAGAGGGAGAGAGAGAGGTTCAGAGACCAGTACAGGGTAAATAGAAAGGGACAGTGAAAGCACTGAAACTTCATTAGATTTTTTTCAGTTCCACCCAAAACAAACCCCTCAAAGAGTCATTCCCAATGTATTCCACTCCAAACATGGCACAGACAACAATGAAGTAACTCACTCCTTGTTCTGCTCAGTATGTCTTGGAGGCATGCAGGCCTGGAAACATGCCCATCAGAGAGTACAGGAACATGAGAGAAGCAAGACCCATAGAGAAAGTGCAGAAGCCTTTTTCCTCAGAGCCAGCAAAGCAGACATCCGTACCCTTCTGAGTGATAAACCAAGACCAGTTTTTATTTTTATTTATTTCACCTTTATTTAACCAGGTAGGTCAGTTGAGAACAAGTTCTCATTTGCAACTGCGACCTGGCCAAGACAAAGCAAAGCAGTGCGACAAAAAAACAACAACACAGAGTTACACATTAAACAAACAGTCAATAACACAATAGAAAAATCTATATACAGCGTGCAAAATGTAGTGCAAAAATGCAGTAAGGTTAGGAGGTAGGACGATAAATAGACCATAGTGGTGAAATAAATTACAGATTATCATCATTAACACAGGAATGAAGGATGTGCAAATTATGATGTGCAAATAGAGATACTGGAGTGCAAGATTAGTGAAAATAAACAAAAATAAATATGGGGATGAGGTAGTAGTGTGGGCTATTTACAGAAGGGCTATATACAGGTGCAGTGATCGATAAGCAGCTTTGACAACTGATGCTTAAAGTTATTGAGGGAGATAGGAACCTCTAGTTTCAATGATTTTTGCAATTCGTTCCAGTCATTGGCAGCAGCGAACTGGAAGGAATGGCGACCAAAGGAGGTGTTGGCTTTGGGGGTGACCAGTGAGATATACCTGCTGGAGCGCATGCTACGGGTGGGTGTTGCTATAGTGACCAGTGAGCTGAGATAGGGCGGGGATTTACCTAATAAAGACTTATAGATGACCTGGAGCCAGTGGGTTTGGCGACTAATATATAATGAAGGCCAGCCACTTAGTTTTACTAGCGTTTAAGAGCAGTTGGAGGCCACGTAAGGAGTGTTGTATGGCATTGAAGCTTGATTGAAGGTTAGTAAACACAGTATCCAAAGAGGGGCCAGATGTATACAGAATGGTGTCATCTGCATAGAGATGGATCAGAGAGTCACCAGCCGCGAGAGCGACATCGTTGATGTATATAGAGAAAAGGGTTGGCCCAAGAATTGAACCCTGTGGCACCCCCATAGAGACTGCCAGAGGATCGGACAATAGGCCCTCCGATTTGACACACTGAACTCTGTCTGCAAAGTAGTTAGCGAACCAGGCAAGGCAGTCACTTGAGAAACCAAGGCTGTTGAGCCTGCCAATAAGAATGCGGTGATTGACAGAGTCGAAAGCCTTGGCCAGGTTGATGAAAACGGCTGCACAGTACTGTCTTTTATCGATGGCGGTTATGATATCGTTCAGTACCTTGAGCGTAGCTGAGGTGCACCCATGACCAGCTCGGAAACCAGATTGCATAGCAGAGAAGGTACGGTGGGATTCGAAGTGGTCAGTTATCTGTTTGTTAACATGACTTTCGAAGACCTTAGAAAGGCAGGGCAGGATGGATATAGGTCTATAACAGTTTGGGTCTAGAGTGTCTCCTCCTTTGAAGAGGGGGAAGAGGGGGTCTCTTTGGGAGTTCAAAGAGACCAGGTCAGAAAGAGGAGGCAGGTCATGGAACGTGTGATTGATGTAGTTAAAGTTATTGGTAAATGGGGGCTTAGCTACAGAGGACACAGACACAAAGCTGCATATAACTTGGAAAACATGGCCGTCAATCATGGCAAGTTTCTTGAGCTTATATTGTTGCCTACAAGATCATGTTAATGATTGCATTGAGAAGAGCAGGAAGCAGATAAAGGAAGAGGGTCCTTGGTAACCATGACATCCAAAACAACAGCAAATAAAGTAATGAAGTCATCAGAATGTTGATTCATCGGACAACTGCTGTTGAAGCGAGAAAGACAGGGATGTTCTCAATACAAATGGATACACAACACAGGATTTAACATCCAAAGACCAGTGTGCAGTAGTTCTGCCATATGTCACTGATGTTGTCCACGAGAGACTCATTGCGGTCATTGAATGTGAGTCATCGACTGGACAGGACTTTGTGGACCTTGTGAAACAGACCCTTGAGAAGATGGACATAGATATCAAACAGTGTGTTGATAATGCAACAGACGGAGCAGATAATATGCAGGGACAATACAGGGGCTTCTCTGCAATGCTCACAGGAGAGTCTCCTAACCAAGTACACGTATGGTGTTACTCACATGTCCTCAACCTTGTGCTAACTGACACCACTGGGGTTGTTGTGGCAAGTGAATCCCTTTTCTCACTACTGAATGACAATGCAGTGTTCGTTTGAGATTCCTACAAGCGCATGAGGCTATGGGAAGAAACCAGTGAGGACAGATGTAATTGGTGAAACACACTGGTGGGCCAAAAACGAGGCCTTGAGGAAAGTATTTGGAAGCTTTGCAAAGCCTGACCGTGCACTTTACACAGATGTGGTCATCACTATGGAAAGAACTGAAAAGGATGGGACCATAAAACCTGCCACCCGAAGCAAGGCCAAAGGGTACAAGGATGCTCTCCTAAAGTATGAAACCATACTTACAGCTGAGGTGTTTCTCAGGATTTTTGAGCAGACCTCCCCTCTCTCTAAATACTGGCAAACAAGTGGCATGGATATCGTAACAGCACAGCACTTGGTAACAGGAACGTAGGACAACCTGAGAAAGTGTGAGACTTTGAGTGTGTGAAGAGGGCAGCAGGTGACTTTGTTGAGTGGGCCAATGGCATTCTGGAGGAGCAGCAGGACTGTGAAGCCGAATCTCAGACTGCTCTCCCAGAGAAGAGAACAAAAAAAAAGAAGAGAAAGCCAGGTGAGTTGGCAGAAGACGAGCACATTGCTAATGCAGACACGTACAGTCGTGGCCAAAAGTTTTGAGAATGACACAAAACCAGCTGCCATCATGTCAGTGATTGTCTCGTTAACACAGGTGACAGTGTTGACGAGGACAAGGCTGGAGATCACTCTGAAAAAAGAAAGCCCAAGAAAGTCCAGCAAGCGCCAGGACCGTCTCCTAAAGTTGATTCAGCTGCGGGATCGGGGCACCACCAGTGCAGAGCTTGCTCAGGAATGGCAGAAGGCAGGTGTGAGTGCATCTGCACGCATAGTGAGGCGAAGACTTTTGGAGGATGGCCTGGTCTCAAGAAGGGCAGCAAAGAAGCCACTTCTCTCCAGGAAAAACATCAGGGACAGACTGATATTCTGCAAAAGGTACAGGGATTGGACTGCTGAGGACTGGGGTAGAGTCATTGGTAAGCATTTCACTGTAAGGTCTACACCTGTTGTATTGTTGGTTAAGGGCTTGTAGGTAAGCATTCACTGTAAGGTCTACACCTGTTGTATTGTTGGTTAAGGGCTTGTAGGTAAGCATTCACTGTAAGGTCTACACCTGTTGTATTGTTGGTTAAGGGCTTGTAGGTAAGCATTTCACTGTAAGGTCTACACCTGTTGTATTGTTGGTTAAGGGCTTGTAGGTAAGCATTTCACTGTAAGGTCTACACCTGTTGTATTGTTGGTTAAGGTCTTGTTAGTAAGCATTTCACTGTAAGGTCTACACCTGTTGTATTGTTGGTTAAGGGCTTGTAGGTAAGCATTTCACTGTAAGGTCTACACCTGTTGTATTGTTGGTTAAGGTCTTGTAGGTCATCATTTCACTGTAAGGTCTACACCTGTTGTATTGTTGGTTAAGGTCTTGTAGGTCATCATTTCACTGTAAGGTCTACACCTGTTGTATTGTTGGTTAAGGTCTTGTAGGTCATCATTTCACTGTAAGGTCTACACCTGTTGTATTGTTGGTTAAAGTCTTGTAGGTCATCATTTCACTGTAAGGTATACACCTGTTGTATTGTTGGTTAAGGGCTTGTAGGTAAGTATTTCACTGTAAGGTCTACACCTGTTGTATTGTTGGTTAAGGGCTTGTAGGTAAGTATTTCACTGTAAGGTCTACACCTGTTGTATTGTTGGTTAAGGGTTTGTAGGTCATCATTTCACTGTAAGGTCTACACCTGTTGTATTGTTGGTTAAGGGCTTGTAGGTAAGCATTCACTGTAAGGTCTACACCTGTTGTATTGTTGGTTAAGGGCTTGTAGGTAAGCATTTCACTGTAAGGTCTACACCTGTTGTATTGTTGGTTAAGGTCTTGTAGGTCAGCATTTCACTGTAAGGTCTACACCTGTTGTATTGTTGGTTAAGGTCTTGTTAGTAAGCATTTCACTGTAAGGTCTACACCTATTGTATTGTTGGTTAAGGTCTTGTTAGTAAGCATTTCACTGTAAGGTCTACACCTGTTGTATTGTTGGTTAAGGTCTTGTTAGTAAGCATTTCACTGTAATGTCTACACCTTTTGTATTGTTGGTTAAGGGCTTGTTAGTAAGCATTTCACTGTAAGGTCTACACCTGTTGTATTGTTGGTTAAGGGCTTTTAGGTCATCATTTCACTGTAAGGTCTACACCTGTTGTATTGTTGGTTAAGGTCTTGTAGGTCAGCATTTCACTGTAAGGTCTACACCTGTTGTATTGTTGGTTAAGGGCTTGTAGGTCAGCATTTCACTGTAAGGTCTACACCTGTTGTATTGTTGGTTAGGTCTTGTTAGTAAGCATTTCACTGTAAGGTCTACACCTGTTGTATTGTTGGTTAAGGTCTTGTTAGTAAGCATTTCACTGTAAGGTCTACACCTGTTGTATTGTTGGTTAAGGGTTTGTTAGTAAGCATTTCACTGTAAGGTCTACACCTGTTGTATTGTTGGTTTGGGCTTGTTAGTAAGCATTTCACTGTAAGGTCTACACCTGTTGTATTGTTGGTTAAGGCCTTGTTAGTAAGCATTTCACTGTAAGGTCTACACCTGTTGTATTGTTGGTTAAGGGCTTGTAGGTCAGCATTTCACTGTAAGGTCTACACCTGTTGTATTGTTGGTTAAGGGCTTGTTAGTAAGCATTTCACTGTAAGGTCTACACCTGTTGTATTGTTGGTTAAGGGCTTGTAGGTCAGCATTTCACTGTAAGGTCTACACCTGTTGTATTGTTGGTTAAGGGCTTGTAGGTCATCATTTCACTGTAAGGTCTACACCTGTTGTATTGTTGGTTAAGGGCTTGTAGGTCAGCATTTCACTGTAAGGTCTACACCTGTTGTATTGTTGGTTAAGGGCTTGTAGGTCATCATTTCACTGTAAGGTCTACACCTGTTGTATTGTTGGTTAAGGGCTTGTTAGTAAGCATTTCACTGTAAGGTCTACACCTGTTGTATTGTTGGTTAAGGGCTTGTAGGTCATCATTTCACTGTAAGGTCTACACCTGTTGTATTCGGCGGATGTGAAAAATACAGTTTGTTTTGATCATCATCATCATTTATATAGTTGTCACTACATCATTATCAGTTTCTATCTGGTTTCTATCTGGATTCTATCTCGATTCTATCTGGTTTCTATCTGGATTCTATCTGGTTTCTATCTGGATTCTATCTGGTTTCTATCTCGATTCTATCTGGTTTCTATCTGTTCTATCTGAATTATATCTGGTTTCTATCTGGTTTCTATCTGAATTCTATCTGGTTTCTATCTGGATTCTATCTGGTTTCTATCTGGATTCTATCTGGATTCTATCTGGTTTCTATCTCGATTCTATCTGGATTCTATCTGGTTTCTATCTCGATTCTATCTGGTTTCTATCTGAATTCTATCTGGATTCTATCTGGTTTCTATCGGGATTATATCTGGTTTCTATCTGGATTATATCTGGTTTCTATCTGGATTCTATCTGGTTTCTATCTGGATTCTATCAGTGTCTCTCTGGATTCTATCTGGATTCTATCAGTGTCTATCTGGATTCATCACTCATTCATCCATAGCATATGAGAATTTTATTATATTACAAGTTTTTGCTTAGTAGCCAGAGCAATGCTGCCGAGTGATTGGTCATATGCTGAATGCATGGACAGCATGGGTATTCTGGGAAGAAGAAATAGAGCTGCACATCTTGAATTCTGAGAGTAATTTTACAAAGGTAAATGTCATAGAAACTGTAGAATATTAATGATAATATATATAGAAATCACAATGTTTTACCTGCATGAGACTGAAGGAGGTGTGAGGGCTTGGTTGTGGTAAGGCCTCTTACTCCCACCTAGGGGAGGAGAGAGGCACACAACCAAGCTCTCACACATTAACTAGGGAGATTATCATCCCCAATCAGAGACAGCTGTCTAGCGTTGTCTCTGATTGGGGATAGCATTTAAGCTCCACACAATTCCACCTGTGTGTGGATCATTGTTCCTGCTTGTCTGCTTCGTGTTCCAGAAAGCAAGTGAGTCACTGTGTTTTGTTTCTGTAGTCGTGTTTTTTGTTTATTAGTCATCTCCGTCTTTTTATTTAATGCTTTGGGAGGACATCTCATTAAATAAAAGAGGAATGACACTCCATCAGCGCTCCGTGTATCGTCCCATTAATGCGCACCGTGACAGGAGGATTTTATAAAGTCATGATCCTTTCCCTCCATCTGTCAATCACAAGATGCTCCCATCTCTTCATGTACAATTTGACAACTGATAATATTGTCACTCATCAGATTATTGTCAATTGAATCTTGTCTATAAACTAACTCTTATTATGTGTGTAATTAGTATAGGTGTAGTGTGGCTTGGTCTGCTGCAGGCTGACTGGCATCAAGGATATGTTTTGCATTATTCTAAAGACCTACTGAAACATTTAGCAGGTTTTCATTTTCCTTACAATAATGTTGGTTAGTAATAGAGTTACAGTGAGTAAAACATAACAGACACAACCTCCTTCTAAACATCTTCACCCTCCTCATCATTCAGTTAGAACTCATTTAAATTTCATTGTGAAGGTTCCCATTCATCCATGTGTCATTCATTCAGTGAGGAGTGAGAGATTTCATTAGTGATTCAGCACATTGTCTTGGCAGGTTCTGACAAACCTTTAGGAAAAGTCCTGTGTAGCTCAGTTGGTAGAGCCAGAACTTCTTGGGGTTAGACCCACAAAGAGAAATGCTCCTTAAAGTAACTAACTTTGGCCTTCCGGATAGCCTGAGTGCACTTATTTCTCATTTGCCTGAACGAGAGCCAGTCAGCCTGAGTAAGCGTGTGCCGAGCCTTTCGCCAAATGCAGTTCTTGAGGTGGAGTAACTCTGCAAGATCATGGTTGAACCAGGTGCTGAAACTGTTTTTAATTCTCATTTTCTTTATGGGGGCGTTTGTTAACAATACCACTGAAAATATCAAAAAAGAAGGTCAGTGGATGGCCTCTGAACAGTTTCAAAGGATTCGACACCTCTTCACACCTCAGTGCTAGTTGAAGTTGTATCAGATTCCAGCATCTCAGGACTTTGATTGCCAGAGCACCCCCTGAATAGCTTGGGAAAATGAAATCCTTGATAGAATTTTCAGGTAAATATTGTCCAAAAAGTAGGCTGTAGGTTTGAAGTTTTGATCTGTAGTGAAGGTTAAGTTGTGGAAGGTACCATCCTGTATCTGATCCTAGTTCATCTAACTCCAAAACTATCTTATTGTAAAAAACATGTTGAAAAATGCGAGAGCTCACATGAGCTGTCTCTCTGACCTGTGACCTGTCTTGCTTGCCAGACACTTCCAGGGCTGTCATGTGACGTTGTGTGTTTGATAAACGCCAGCGTGGAAAAGATAACCGCGTCGCGCGTGAACATGCGTTCATGTGAACGTGCACGAAATGAAACTTGCGCTTTCCAGCAGCCACTTCTGTGGGGACGAGTCCAGACAATACATGGGCCTGATGGCTCTCCTCATAGGAGCACTGGACTAATGTAATATGGAAATCAATGGATTGACATTGACTATTGATTTATATATTGAATTTAACATGTTGATTAGCTGGGCATACTGGGCAATATGGATGCACATCTCTCAGTAAATAATAACCATCAAGTATTCAGCCAAGCCATAGTATAAATAGTATTTATATTTGAAGATGTATAAAAGGAAATCTGGGGGAGCTAGTTTGAATGGTTCTGATGCAGCTGATAAAATGAATAATAGTATTATCTGTAATTTACAGGTGCTATGCTTAAGTTTGTCAGTAGAGGAGATGCTGGATCATCAGCCAATGCAAGCACAGACTCAGTTGATCCACATCCAGCTTCAGCCAGTACTAACACAGACCCAGTACAGCCGGCTTCAGCAAATACTAACACAGACACAATACAGCCGCTTTCAGCAAGTACTAACACAGACCCAGGTGAAGTACAGGCAGCCTCAGCCAGTACCAGCACAACCAGAGGTGTACAACCAGCATCAGATACAAGCAGCTCAGACCCTAATAGAACAGTTGCTGCTCCACCAAATGATCCAGCAGATCGGCCCCCAGTCTTAACATACTTTATGAGGACTGAGTTAGTGGACAGAGGTTCATTCAAACCAGGACTGGAGGTTTCCATTCAGGCTTATTACAGAGACAGCTGTCAAATGGGGAAAAGATTACCAGGCGCTGGCTTTCATACCCAATCATAAACAACGCTGTGTATTGTTTTAGCTGTAAGCTCTTTTCTACAAAAGACTACAAAATAATAAAGGAAGGTGTGAATGACTGGTCAAATATCAACGCCATTCTGAAACACCATGAGGGTCGTCCTGAACACACAAACAATATGATTAAGTGGAGAGAACTTGATCTGAGCCTAAGTCGGGGACAGACTCTTGACCAGATACAAATGACAATTTTGGAGGCTGAAAGAAAGAGATGGCAGGATGTCCTTACACGTTTAATAAGTATCATCTCTGGCTGAAAGAAACCTAGCATTCAGGGGTTCATCAGACAAACTCTTCCAACCAGATAATGCAAACTTCCTAAAAGAGGTTGAATTACTGGCAAAATTTCACCCCGTTATGTAAAATCATCTCAGCAGAATGAAAGATGGAGAGACACATGCTCATTACCTTGGGAAGCGCAGACAGAATGAGCTGATACAGATTGTGAGTGACAAGATTTTGGAAGCAATAGTGACTCAAGTCAGAGACTCAAAGTACTTCTCCATTATCTTGGACTGTACACCTGACATTAGTCACCAGGACCAAATGTCCATTATTCTGAGAAGCATGGCTTTAAAAGGAAAGCCAGAGATCAAGGAGCACTTCCTCGGCTTTGTGAATGTTGAGGTTACAACAGGCTTGAATCTGTCCACTGTCAAGCTGAAAGAGCTGAAGATTCAATTTCAAGATTGCAGAGGGCAAGCTTATGATAATGTGGCCAACATGAAGGGCAAGCACCAAGGAGTACAAGCCAGACTGCTCAAAAGAAATCCCAGAGCCGTGTTCGTCCCATGTGGAGCACATACTCTAAACCTTGTCATTGCAGATGCTGCCAAGTCTTCAAAAGATGCAGTTGGGTTTTTTGGGCATGTGCAAAAGCTCTTCACCTGCTTTTCATCTGGCACACAAAGATGGAGTGTTTTGAAGTCATGGAGTGACACAAGATGGGAGAGTAGGCTCCAAAGTGTTCATGCAATCACGTATCAGGCTTCTGAGGTTCGGGAGGCATTACTGGAAGCCAGACAGACGATCAACGATCCTGTGGACAAAGTGGAGGCACAAGCCCTTGCAGAGGAAGTTGGGTCCTACCGCTTCTTGATTTGCTGTGTCGTATGGTGTGAGATACTGACAATGAAGCCCCATAGTGTTAGAGCAGATGTCTGAGTTACCAGAAGCCCCATAGTGTTAGTGCAGATGTCTGAGTTACCAGAAGCCCCATAGTGTTAGTGCAGATGTCTGAGTTACCAGAAGCCCCATAGTGTTAGCGCAGATGTCTGAGTTACCAGAAGCCTCATAGTGTTCGTGCAGATGTCTGAGTTACCAGAAGCCCCATAGTGTTCGTGCAGATGTCTGAGTTACCAGAAGCCCCATAGTGTTACTGCAGATGTCTGAGTTACCAGAAGCCCCATAGTGTTACTGCAGATGTCTGAGTTACCAGAAGCCCCATAGTGTTACTGCAGATGTCTGAGTTACCAGAAGCCCCATAGTGTTACTGCAGATGTCTGAGTTACCAGAAGCCCCATAGTGTTACTGCAGATGTCTGAGTTACCAGAAGCCCCATAGTGTTACTGCAGATGTCTGAGTTACCAGAAGCCCCATAGTGTTACTGCAGATGTCTGAGTTACCAGAAGCCCCATAGTGTTACTGCAGATGTCTGAGTTACCAGAAGCCCCATAGTGTTACTGCAGATGTCTGAGTTACCAGAAGCCCCATAGTGTTACTGCAGATGTCTGAGTTACCAGAAGCCCCATAGTGTTACTGCAGATGTCTGAGTTACCAGAAGCCCCATAGTGTTACTGCAGATGTCTGAGTTACCAGAAGCCCCATAGTGTTACTGCAGATGTCTGAGTTACCAGAAGCCCCATAGTGTTACTGCAGATGTCTGAGTTACCAGAAGCCCCATAGTGTTACTGCAGATGTCTGAGTTACCAGAAGCCCCATAGTGTTACTGCAGATGTCTGAGTTACCAGAAGCCCCATAGTGTTACTGCAGATGTCTGAGTTACCAGAAGCCCCATAGTGTTACTGCAGATGTCTGAGTTACCAGAAGCCCCATAGTGTTACTGCAGATGTCTGAGTTACCAGAAGCCCCATAGTGTTACTGCAGATGTCTGAGTTACCAGAAGCCCCATAGTGTTACTGCAGATGTCTATGCCCCTCTCCTAGAGTATATTGGTTACTTCCCAAGTTTTACGTTTTTATAACCGTTTAAATCTATTTTGATTTAACACATTTTCCCACGTCTTAGTTCTTTTTATTTTCTCAGTCTACGTTTTTGTATTATAATTTATTAAATTTTTTCCCGGACGCTTTATCTGGATATGGTTCTACAGGACTTCCATCAGCCGAAGCTAAGTAGTAACATTATTAACACTTTGTCATCTGACGTTAACTGCAGTCACTGTATTCATAACATACAGGAAAACTATCACCTTATGGCGAGGATAGCCTCGCTGCAAGCCCAGCTTCAGACGCCATCGTTAGGCAAGGGCAATATAAGTGTAGGAAAGGATGAAGCAGCGTCTGTGCCACCAGTAAGTACAGATAGTAGTATAAATCCCCTCCACAGTCCCCATCAGTAAGTACAGTTACTAGTATAAATCCCCTCCACAGTCCACACCAGTAAGTACAGATAGTAGTATAAATCCCCTCCACAGTCCCCACCAGTAAGTACAGATAGTAGTATAAATCCCCTCCACAGTCCCCATCAGTAAGTACAGTTACTAGTATAAATCCCCTCCACAGTCCACACCAGTAAGTACAGATAGTAGTATAAATCCCCTCCACAGTCCCCACAAGTAAGTACAGATAGTAGTATAAATCCCCTCCACAGTCCCCACCAGTAAGTACAGATAGTAGTATAAATCCCCTCCACAGTCCCCACCAGTAAGTACAGATAGTAGTATAAATCCCCTCCACAGTCCCCACCAGTAAGTACAGATAGTAGTATAAATCCCCTCCACAGTCCCCACCAGTAAGTACAGATAGTAGTATAAATCCCCTCCACAGTCCCCACCAGTAAGTACAGATAGTAGTATAAATCCCCTCCACAGTCCCCACCAGTAAGTACAGATAGTAGTATAAATCCCCTCCACAGTCCCCACCAGTAAGTACAGATAGTAGTATAAATCCCCTCCACAGTCCCCACCAGTAAGTACAGATAGTAGTATAAATCCCCTCCACAGTCCCCACCAGTAAGTACAGATAGTAGTATAAATCCCCTCCACAGTCCCCACCAGTAAGTACAGATAGTAGTATAAATCCCCTCCACAGTCCCCACCAGTAAGTACAGATAGTAGTATAAATCCCCTCCACAGTCCCCACCAGTAAGTACAGATAGTAGTATAAATCCCCTCCACAGTCCCCACCAGTAAGTACAGATAGTAGTATAAATCCCCTCCACAGTCCCCACCAGTAAGTACAGATAGTAGTATAAATCCCCTCCACAGTCCCCACCAGTAAGTACAGATAGTAGTATAAATCCCCTCCACAGTCCCCACCAGTAAGTACAGATAGTAGTATAAATCCCCTCCACAGTCCCCACCAGTAAGTACAGATAGTAGTATAAATCCCCTCCACAGTCCCCACCAGTAAGTACAGATAGTAGTATAAATCCCCTCCACAGTCCCCACCAGTAAGTACAGGTAGTAGTATAAATCACCTCCACAGTCCCCACCAGTAAGTACAGGTAGTAGTATAAATCCCCTCCACAGTCCCCACCAGTAAGTACAGGTAGTAGTATAAATCCCCTCCACAGTCCCCACCAGTAAGTACAGGTAGTAGTATAAATCCCCTCCACAGTCCCCACCAGTAAGTACAGGTAGTAGTATAAATCCCCTCCACAGTCCCCACCAGTAAGTACAGGTAGTAGTATAAATCCCCTCCACAGTCCCCACCAGTAAGTACAGATAGTAGTATAAATCCCCTCCACAGTCCCCACCAGTAAGTACAGATAGTAGTATAAATCCCCTCCACAGTCCCCACCAGTAAGTACAGATAGTAGTATAAATCCCCTCCACAGTCCCCACCAGTAAGTACAGATAGTAGTATAAATCCCCTCCACAGTCCCCGCAGCCGGACATTTTTCTCAGGGCTTCTGGAAAGAAATGCAGTCGGCATGTTCAACCGGTGTCGCTCATTCAGCCGACAGAAACTTTCAACCCGTTCTCCCCATTAAGCAACGAGTCGGAGCCAGAGACTTCTCAGGTCTTTCCTCCACCCGTTACGGGGTCTGAGCCAGATAGTAGTATAAATCCCCTCCACAGTCCCCGCAGCCGGACATTTTTCTCAGGGCTTCTGGAAAGAAATGCAGTCGGCATGTTCAACCGGTGTCGCTCATTCAGCCGACAGAAACTTTCAACCCGTTCTCCCCATTAAGCAACGAGTCGGAGCCAGAGACTTCTCAGGTCTTTCCTCCACCCGTTACGGGGTCTGAGCCACCGAAGCCTCCCACCATTAGCTCTGACTAATTGAAAACCCTAGTCATTGGCGACTCCATTACCCGCAATATTAGATTTAAGAATCATCCAGCGATTATACATTGTTTACCAGGGGGCAGGGCTACCGACGTAAAGGCTAATCTAAAGATGGTACTGGCTAAAAATAAATGTGGCGAGTGTAGAGAATATAGGGATATTGTTATCCACGTCGGCACCAACGATGTTAGGATGAAACAGTCAGAGATCACCAAGCACAACATAGCTTCAGTGTGTAAATTAGCTAGAAAGATGTGTCGGCATCGAGTAATAGTCTCTGGCCCCCTCCCAGTTAGGGGGAGTGATGAGCTCTACAGCAGAGTCTCATAACTCAATCGCTGGTTGAAAACTGTTTTTTGCCCCTCCCAAAGGATAGAATTTGTAGACAATTGGCCCTCTTTCTGGGACTCACCCACGAACAGGACCAAGCCTGGCCTGCTGAGGAGTGACGGACTCCATCCTAGCTGGAGGGGTGCTCTCATTTTATCTATGAACATAGACGAGGCTCTAACTCCTCTAGCTCCACTATGAGATAGGGTGCAGGCCAGGGAGCAGGCTGTTAGCCAGCCTGACAGTTTAGTGGAGTCTGCCACTAGCATAGTCAGTGTAGTCAGCTCAGTTAGCCCCATTGAGACCGTGTCTGTGCCTCGATCTAGGTTGTGCAAACCTAAACATGGCGGTGTTCGCCTTAGTAATCTCACTGGAATAAATACCTCCTCCATTCCTGTCATTATTGAAAGAGGTTGTGATATCTCACTTCTTAAAATGGGGTTACTTAATGTTAGATCCCTCACTTCCAAGGCAGTTATAGTCAATGAACTAATCACTGACCATAATCTTGATGTGATTGGCCTGACTGAAACATGGCTTAAGCCTGATGAATTTACTGTGTTAAACGAGGCCTCTCCTCCTGGTTACACTAGTGACCATGTCCCCCGCGCATCCCGCAAAGGCGGAGGTGTTGCTAACATTTACGATAGCAAATTTCAATTTACCCCCCAAAAAAGGACAGCGTTTTCATCTTTTGAGCTTCTAGTCATGGAATCTAAGCAGCCTACTCAATCACTTTTTATAGCTACTGTTTACAGGCCTCCTGGGCCTTATACAGAGTTCCTTACTGAGTTCTCTGAATTCCTATCAGACCTTGTAGTCATGGCAGATAATACTCTAATTTTTGGTGACTAACATTCACATGGAAAAGTCCACAGATCCACTACAAAAGGCTTTCGGCGCCATCATCGACTCAGTGGGTTTTGACCAACATGTCTCCGGACCTACTCATTGCCACAGTCATACCCTGGATCTAGTTCTGTCCCGTGGAATAAATATTGTGGATCTAAATGTTTTTCCTCATAATCCTGGACTATGGGGACCACCATTTTATTATGTTTGCAATCGCAACAAATAATTATCTTAGACCCCAACCAAGGATCATCAAAAGCTGGGCTATAAATTCTCGGACAACCCAAAGATTCCTAGATGCCCTTCCAGACTCCCTCCACCTATACAAGGACGTTGGAGTACAAAAATCAGTTAACGATCAAACTGAGGATCTAAATTTAACCTTGCGTAATACCCTAGATGTAGTCGCACCCCTAAAAACAAAAAACATTTGCCAAAAGAAACTAGCTCCTTGGTACACAGAAAATACCCGAGCTCTGAAGCAAGCTTGCAGAAAGCTGGAACGGAAATGGCGCTCCACCAAACTGGAAGTCTTCCTACTAGCTTGGAAAGAAAGTACAGTGCAATATCAAAAAGTCCTCATTGCTGCTCGATCATCCTATTTTTCCAACCTAATTGAGGAGAATAAGAATAATCCTACATTTCTATTTGATACTGTTGCAAAGCTAACTAAAAAGCAGCATTCCCCAAGAGAGGATGCCTTTCACTTCAGCAGCGATGAATTCATGAACTTCTTCAACGAAAATATCTTTATCATTAGAAAGCAAATTACAGACTCCTTTTTGAATCTGCATATTTCCCCAAAGCTCAGCTGTCCTAAGTCTGCACAGAACTGCCAGGACCTCGGATCAATGGAGACACTCAAGTGTTTTAATCCTATATCTCTTGACACACATGAAAATTGTCATGGCCTCTAAACCTTCAACCTGCATACTGGACCCTATTCCAACTAAACTACTGAAAGAGCTACTTCCTGTGCTCGGCCCTCCTATGCTGAACATAATAAATGGCTCCCTCTCCACCGGATGTGTACCAAACTCTCTAAAAGTGGCAGTAATAAAGCCGCTCTTGAAAAAGCCAAGCCTTGACCCAGAAAATGTAAAAAACTATCGGCCTATATCGAATCTCCCATTTCTCTCAAAAATCTTAGAAAAAGCTGTTGCGCAGCAACAACTGCCTTCCTGAAGACAAATAATGTATACGAAAGACTTCAGTCTGGTTTTAGAACCTATCATAGCACTGAGACTGCACTTGTGAAAGTGGTAAACAACCTTTTAATGGCGTCAGACCAGGGCTCTGCATCTGTCCTCGTGCTCTTAGACCTTAGTGCTGCTTTTGACACCATCGACCATCATATTCTTTTGGAGAGATTGGAAACCTTAATTGGTCTACATGGACAAGTTCTTGCCTGGTTTAGATCTTATCTGTCAGAGAGATATCAGTTTGTCTCCGTGGATGGTTTGTCCTCTGACAAATCAATTGTAAGTTTCGGTGTTCCTCAAGGTTCCGTTTTGGGGCCACTTTTGTTTTCACTATATATTTTACCCCTTGGTGATGTCATTCGGAAACATAATGTTAACTTCCATTGCTATGCGGACGACACACAGCTGTACATTTCGATGAAACATGGTGATGCACCAAAATTGCCTGCTCTGGAAGCCTGTGTTTCAGACATAAGGAAGTGGATGGCGGCAAATGTTTTACTTTTAAATTCTGACAAAACAGAGATGCTAGTTCTAGGTCCCAAGAAACAAAGAGATCTGCTTTTGGATCTGACAATTAATCTTGATGGTTGTACAGTCGTCTCCCAAAAAACTGTGAAGGACCTTGGCATTACTCTGGACCCTGATCTCTCTTTTAATGAACATATCAAGAATATTTCAAGGATAGCTTTTTTCCATCTTCGTAACATTGCAAAAATCAGACATTTTTTGTCCAAGAATGATGCGGAAAAGCTAATCCATGCTTTTGTCACTTCTAGATTAGATTACTGCAATGCTCTACTCTCCGGCTACCAGGATAAAGCACTAAATAAACTTCAATTAGTGCTAAACACGGCTGCTAGAATCCTGACTAGAACCAAAAGATGTGATCATATTACTCCCGTGCTAGCCTCTCTACACTGGCTTCCTGTTAAGGCTAGGGCTGATTTCAAGGTTTTACTGCTAACCTACAAAGCATTACATGGGCTTGCTCCTACTTATCTCTCAGATTTGGTCCTGCCGTACATACCTACACGTACGCTCCGGTCACAAGACGCAGGCCTCCTTATTGTCCCTAGAATCTCTAAGCAAACAGGTGGAGGAAGGGCTTTCTCCTATAGAGCTCCATTTTTATGGAATGGTCTGCCTATCCATGTGAGAGACACAGACTCCGTCTCAACCTTTAAGTCTTTACTGAAGACTCACCTCTTCAGTATGTCCTATGATTGAGTGTAGTCTGGCCCAGGGGTGCAAGGGTGAACGGCAAGGCTCTGGAGCGACGAACCACCCTTGCTGTCTCTGCCTGGCCGGTTCCCGTCCCTCCATTGGGATTCTCTGCCTCTGACCCTATTATGGGGGCTGAGTCACTGGCTTACTGGTGCTTTCCATGCCATTCCTAGGAGGGGTGCGTCACTTCCTGTCCGGTTTGTCGCCCCCTCTGGCTTGTGCAGTGGAGGGGATCTTTCGTGGACTATACTCAGCCTTGTCTCAGGGTAGTAAGTTGGTGGTTGTTGATATCCCTCTATTGGTGTAGGGGCTGTGCTTGGCAGAGTGGGTGAGGTTATATCCTGCCTGGTTTGGCCCTGTCCGGGGGTATTGTCTGGGTATTGTCAGAGGGGGCCACAGTGTCTCCTGACCCCCCTGTCTCAGCCTCCAGTATCTATGCTGCAATAGTCTATGTGCCGGGGGGCTAGGGTCAGTTTGTTAAATCTGATGTTATTATCCAGTGTCTTGTGTGAATTTAAGTATGCTCCCTCTAATTCTCTCTCTCTCCCACTCTACCTCCTCTCCCGGAGGACCTGAGCCTACCCGGAGGACCATGCTTCAGGACCACCTGCCCTGATGACTCCTAGCTGTCCCCAGTCCACCTGGTCGTGCTGCTGCACCGGTTTCAACTCCTCTGCCTGCGGTTATGGAACCCTGACCTGTTCAATGGACGTGCCACCCGGTTCCAGACCTGCTGTTTTCACCTCGCTCTCGCTCTATTGCACTGAAAAACCAAGTGACATTCCCTCCTGATGTATTTACCTGTTGCAACCTCCACAACTACTTTTATTATTATTTGACCCTGCTGGTCATCTATGAACATTTGAAGATCTTGGAGAAAGAACTGGCCTTAATGGCCATAAATTGTTATAATCTCCACCCGGCACAGCCAGAAGAGGACTGGCCACCCCTCAGAGCCTGGTTCCTCTCTAGGTTTCTTCCTAGGTTTTACCTTTCTAGGGACTTTTTCCTAGCCACCGTGCTTCTACATCTGCATTGCTTGCTGTTTGGGGTTTTAGGCTGGGTTTCTGTATAGCACTTTGTGACATCGGCTGATGTAAAAAGCACTTTATAAATACATTTGATTGATTGATTGATACACATTTTAATTTAGTAAATGTTTTATTGAACCTTTATTTAAATTGGCAAGTCAGTTAAGAACAAATTCTTATTTTTATTTTTTTTATTTTATTTCACCTTTATTTAAACAGGTAGGTCAGTTGAGAACAAGTTCTCATTTACAACTGCGACCTGGCCAAGACAAAGCAAAGCAGTGCGACAAAAAAACAACAACACAGAGTTACACATGAGAATAAACAAACGTACAGTCAATAACACATTAGAATATCTATATACAGAGTGCAAATGTAGTGCAAAATGCAGTAAGGTTAAGAAGACAAATAGGCCATAGTGGTGAAATAAATTACAGATTAGAATTAACACTGGAATGATGGATGTGCAAATTATGATGTGCAAATAGAGATACTGGAGTGCAAAATTAGCGAAAATAATAAAATAAATATGGGGATGAGGTAGTAGGGTGGGCTATTTACAGAAGGGCTATATACAGGTGCAGTGATCGATAAGCAGCTTTGACAGCTGATGCTTAAAGTTAGTGAGGGAGATAGGAACCTCTAGCTTCAAGGATTTTTGCAATTTGTTCCAGTCATTGGCAGCAGAGAACTGGAAGAAATGGCGGCCAAAGGAGGTGTTCGCTTTGGGGGTGGCCAGTGAGATGTATCTGCTGGAGCGCATGCTACGGGTGGGTGTTGCTATGGTGACCAGCGAGCTGAGATAGGGCAAGGATTTACCTAATAAAGACTTATAGACTTATAGACTTACAGCATGAGTGAAGGAGGCTTTGTTGCGAAATAGGAAGCCGATTCTAGATTTAATTTTGGATTGGAGATGGTTAACGTGAGTCTGGAAGTTGAGTTTACAGTCTAACCAGAAGGAGTGTTGTATGGCATTGAAGCTTGTTTGAAGGTTAGTTAACACAGTGTCCAAAGAGGGGCCAGATGTATACAGAATGGTATCGTCTGTGAAGAAATGGATCAGAGAGTCACCTGCAGCGAGAGCGACATCGATGATGTATATAGAGAAAAGGGTTGGCCCAAGAATTGAACCCTGTGGCACCCCCATAGAAACTGCCAGAGGATCGGACAACAGGCCCTCCGATTTGACACACTGAACTCTGTCTGAGAAGTAGTTGGAGAACCAGGCAAGGCAGTCACTTGAGAAACCAAGGCTGTTGAGTCTGCCAATAAGAATGCGGTGATTGACAGAGTCGAAAGCCTTGGCCAGGTCGATGAAGACGGCTGCACAGTACTGTCTTCTATCGATGGCGGTTATGATATCGTTCAGTACCTTGAGCGTAGCTGAGGTGCAGCCATGACCAGCTCGGAAACCAGATTGCATAGCAGAGAAGGTACGGTGGGATTCGAAGTGGTCAGTTTGTTAACTTGGCTTTCGAAGACTTTAGAAAGGCAGGGCAGGATGGATATAGGTCTATAACAGTTTGGATCCAGAGTGTCTCGCCCTTTGAAGAGGGGGATGACCGCGGCAGCTTTCCAATCTCTAGGGATCTCAGATTATACGAGAGGTTGAACAGGCTGGTATTAGGTGTTGCAACAATTTTGGCTGATAATTTTAGAAAAGAGAGGGTCCAGATTGTCTAGCCCAGCAGATTTGTAGGGGTCCAGATTTAGCAGCTCTTTCAGAACATCAGCTGTCTGGATTTGGGTGAAGGAGAAGCGGGGGGGGGCTTGGGCAAGTTGCTGCGGGGGGTACAGAGCTGTTGGCCGGGGTAGGGGTAGCCAGATGGAAAGCATGGCCAGCCGTAGCAAAATGCTTATTGAAATTTTCGATAATCGTGGATTTATCGGTGGTGACAGTGTTTCCTAGCCTCAATGCAGTGGGCAGCTGGGAGGAGATGCTCTTATTCTCCATGGACTTTACAGTGTCACAGAACTTTTTGGAATTAGTATTACAGGATGCAAATTTCTGTTTGAAAAAGCTGGCCTTTGCTTTTCTAACTGACTGTGTATATTTGTTCCTGACTTCCCTGAAAAGTTGCATATCGCGGGGGCTGTTCGATGCTAATGCAGTGCGCCACAGGATGTTTTTATGTTGGTCTAGTGCAGTCTGGGGTGAACCAAGGGCTATATCTATTCTTAGTTCTACGTTTTTTGAAAGGGGCATGCTTATTTAGGATGGTGAGGAAAGCACTTTTAAAGAACAACCAGGCATCATCTACTGACGGGATGAGGTCAATATCCTTCCAGGATACCTGGGCCAGGTCGATTAGAAAGGCCTGCTCGCAAAAGTGTTTTAGGGAGCGTTTGACAGTGATAAGGGGTGGTCGTTTGACCGCTGACCCATTGCGAACGCAGGCGATGAGGCAGTGATCGCTGAGATCCTGGTTGAAAACAGAGGAGGTGTATTTGGAGGGCAAGTTAGTCAGGATGATATCTATGATGGTACCCATGTATACGGATTTAGGGTTGTACCTGGTGGGTTCCTTGATAATTTGTGTGAGATTGAGGGCATCTATCTTAGATTGAAGGACAGCCGGGGTGTTAAGCATATCCCAGTTTAAATCACCTAACAGTACAAACTCTGAAGATAGATGGGGGGCAATCAATTCACATATGGAGTCCAGGGCACAGCTGGGGGCTGAGGGGGGTCTGTAACAGGCGGCAACAGTGAGAGACTTATTTCTGGAAAGGTGGATTTTTAAGAGTAGACGCTCAAACTGTTTGGGCACAGACCTGGACAGTATGACAGAACTCTGCAGGTTATCTCTGCAGTAGATTGCATCTCCAGTTCTATCTTGACGGGAAATATTGTAGTTGGGGATGAACATTTCCGAATTTTTGGTGGCCTTCCTGAGCCAGGATTCAGACACAGCTAGGACATCCGGGTTGGCGGAGTGTGCTAAAGCAGTGAATAAATCAAACTTAGGGAGGCGGCTTCTAATGTTAACATGCGTGAAACCAAGGCTTTTACAGTTACAAAAGTCAACAAATGAGAGTGCCTAGGGAACAGGTGTAGTACTGGGGGCTACAGGACCTGGGTTTACCTCTACATCACCAGAGGAACAGAGGAGGAGAAGGATTAGGGCACGGCTGAAGGCATTAAGAACTGGTTGTCTAGTGCGTTGGGTACAGAGAATAAAAGGAGCAGATTTCTGGGCGTGGTGGAATAGATTCAGGGCATAATGTACAGACAAGGGTATGGTAGGATGTGAGTTCAGTGGAGGTAAACCTAGGCGTTGGGTAATGAAGAGAGAGGTAGCATCTCTGGAGACACCAGTTAAGCCAGGTGAGGTCTCTGCGTGTGTGGGGGGAGGAACAAAGGAGCTATCTGAGGCATGTTGAGGGGGACTGGGGCTCTACAGTGAAATAAAACAATTATAGTTAACCTAAACAGCAACAGACAAGGCATATTGAAGTATGAAAGAGGCATAAAAAAAACTGTTAATTAAGAGAGTTAAAGACAACGACGGGAAATGGTGATGAATGGAAAAAAAGGGTCAGATAGAGAAATTGGTGTGCTACACACAGGACCTGAGGCCTGGTAGTTAAACAGAATGAAATACCATATAACCAAACAGTCCTGCAGGCATCAGCTGTGAAGCTGAGTAATCATAGGATCTGATGAGCAGCAAAGAGGTGAGCTAGGGATCAGTTCAGTGGGTTAAGGGTTACAACACCTAACCCTAACTACAGGGATCAGTTCAATGGGTTAAGGGTTACAACACCTAACCCTAACTACAGGGATCAGTTCAATGGGTTAAGGGTTACAACACCTAACCCTAACTACAGGGAGTAGTTCAATGGGTTAAGGGTTACAACACCTAACCCTAACTACAGGGATCAGTTCAATGGGTTAAGGGTTACAACACCTAACCCTAACTACAGGGATCAGTTCAGTGGGTTAAGGGTTACAACACCTAACCCTAACTACAGGGAGTAGTTCAATGGGTTAAGGGTTACAACACCTAACCCTAACTACAGGGATCAGTTCAATGGGTTAAGGGTTACAACACCTAACCCTAACTACAAGGATCAGTTCAATGGGTTAAGGGTTACAACACCTAACCCTAACTACAGGGATCAGTTCAGTGGGTTAAGGGTTACAACACCTAACCCTAACTACAGGGAGCAGTTCAATGGGTTAAGGGTTACAACACCTAACCCTAACTACAGGGATCAGTTCAGTGGGTTAAGGGTTACAACACCTAACCCTAACTACAGGGAGCAGTTCAATGGGCGCTGCACTAGGTGAGCGAGGAGGCACAGCGTTCAGAGTGTTAGCAGGCCGGGGCTAGCAGATGGATCTTCGGCGACGTTGTAGAGGAAAAGCCTGTTGAGACCACGTCGGACAATTACGTCGGCAGACCAGTTGCGGTGGCTCGGCGAGGCTCTGTATCGACAGTAGAAGGTCCAGGCAGGTTGACAAAGGTACTGTAGCCCGGGAGATTAGCTAGTACACGTCGGCTGTCCGGGAGATGGGCCTAGCTCGAGGCAGCCACTCGATTGCAGCTTGCTAGCTGCGGTGATCCGATGTGAAGGTCTTGTGGTTTCAGTAGAAATCCGGTGAACTGGAAGGGAACGCAGTCCGATATGCGCTGGGTTGGTAGCGCGCTGTGCAGACTGGCCGATATTGTCCGAACTAAAAGCGGCTGATGCAGGCAGAGCAGTGGTGAGGACCGCTAGCAGTTGTTTGCAATGGCTAGTAGCTAGTTTGCAAGCTAGCTAGCAGGCTAGCTTCTGACTGCGATTCAGTTAAATAATGAAAAGTAAAGAAATAAAGATATTAGGTCCGTTTCACGTTGGGTGAGGCGGGTTGCAGGAGAAGTATAAGGGGAATAGTAAATAAATACATAAATGGAAAGAACGACTAATTACAAACTATTTTCACGGGACATGTGACGGGACAAACAAAAACACGTCTGCACTGATTACGCCATCTTGGTTCTGTAACATTTACAATGACGGCCTACCCCGGCCAAACCCAGACTACGCTGAGCCAATTGTGCGCCGCCCTTTGGGACTCCCAGTCATGGTCGGATGTGATACAGCCTGGAATCGAACCAGAGACTGTAATGACGCCTCTTGCACTGAGATGCAGTGCCTTAGACCGCTGCCCCACTCGGGAGCCCAAAATAGGATGTCCAATAAAATCACATCTTTTGGCCAATGGGTAGAATAATAAAGTATGTTAATTGTGTAGATACTCCACTAAGAAAACAAATAGTCCAAACCTCAGGTCTCAGTTCAAACGTTATTGGAGTTCTAACCCTAACCCGTGTAGGACGGCCAGAATTAGGGTGAGTAAATCAACGGTGGCAAGACAAAAAAACTGATCAAAATCAAGAAAATAGCATCAGTTATAATGAAGGCTACCTGACAGGCTCACTGAACTCATCTTTCTTCTAGAATCAGGAGAACATCAAACAATACAGAGGTAAGATAGATATCGATTTGACATGTAGTATTTTTATATTTGAATATACACTTTTCATATTAATGCAAAATTCCTGTTATTTGTCAAAGATTTCTCACAAAAACAAGCGTGTCTCTGTGAAATGTCAACAAAACCTTTTACATTTAGTTCAGTTCGTATCATGGTAATTTGGCTGTTTGCCATGGAAACAACTTTGCAGAATTTGAAGGATGGCCTGGTGAAGAGAATTCTCTTGGTAGATAGTGTGGTCTACAGCTTATCATGAGGTACTCTACCTCAGGTGAGCAATACCTCGAGACTTCTTTAATATTTGACATCGCGCACCAGCTGTTATTGACAAATAGACACCCCCCCCGCCCATCGTCTTACCAGACGTAGTTTCTCTGTCCTGGCGATGCATGGAAAATCCCTGCAGCTCTATATAATCCGTGTCATCATTCAGCCACGACTCGGTGAAACATAAGATATTACTGTCTTTAATGTCCCGTTGGTAGGATTTCCTTGATCTTAATTTAATTTTCCAATGATTGCACATTGGCCAATAGAACGGATGGTAATGCCAATTTATTCACTCGCCTATGAATCCTAACAAGGCACCCCGACCTTCTCCCTCGGTATCAATGCCTTTTCTTTACGCTAATGACGGGGATTTGGTGGTGAAATCCTAGGTAGGTTGCAAAGTCATTTGGTTGCCATGGGAGGGCCATTGTCTGTTTTAACAACTCGCGGGATCCCGAACATGTAGAATACTTTGTCCATGACTGGGATGACAGCATTGGCAGAGTGAACTATCTCCACAACTGGATAGCAATCACTAGTAGTAGGGTGTCCACCCACTCTGCCCAGAGTGGTTGAAAATGCGCTTTGGTGATAAAATTTCACTTCCTTGTGTTATAAAATTAATTTTACCAAGACAAATATGTTTCTTTATGTGCTGAATCGTTCAGTGGGATCATTCTCCAAAATATCATTACCAATATATGCAAAAAGTCAGGTTTTGTAACCTACTACAGCCGATAACAAGCACCAAGTTCTGTTTATATACAGTGGGGAGAACAAGTTTTTGATACACTGCCGATTTTGCAGGTTTTCCCACTTACAAAGCATGTAGAAGTCTGTAATTTTTATCATAGGTACTCTTCAACTGTGAGTGACGGAATCTAAAACGAAAAAACAAAAATCCAGAAAACCAGATTGTATGATTTTTAAGTAATTAATTTGCACTTTATTGCATGACGTAAGTATTTGATACATCAGAAAAGCAGAACTTAATATTTGGTACAGAAACCTTTGTTTGCAATTACAGAGATCATACGTTTCCTGTAGTTCTTGACCAGGTTTGCAAACACTGCAGCAGGGATTTTGGCCCACTCCATACAGACCTTCTCCAGATCCTTCAGGTTTCGGGGCTGTCGCTGGGCAATACGGACTTTCAGCTCCCTCCAAAGATTTTCTATTGGGTTCAGGTCTGGAGACTGCCTAGGCCACTCCAGGACCTTGAGATGCTTCTTACGGAGCCACTCCTTAGTTGCCCTGGCTGTGTGATTCGGGTCGTTGTCATGCTGGAAGACCCAGCCACGACCCATCTTCAATGCTCTTACTGAGGGAAGGAGGTTGTTGGCCAAGATCTCGCGATACATGGCCCCATCCATCCTCCCCTCAATACGATGCAGTCGTCCTGTCCCCTTTGCAGAAAAGCATCCCCAAAGAATGATGTTTCCACCTCCATGCTTCACGGTTGGGATGGTGTTCTTTGGGTTGTACTCATCCTTCTTCTTCCTCCAAACACGGCGAGTGGAGTTTAGACCAAAAAGCTCTATTTTTGTCTCATCAGACCACATGACCTTCTCCCATTCCTCCTCTGGATCATCCAGATGGTCATTGGCAAACTCCAGACGGGCCTGGACATGCGCTGGCTTGAGCAGGGGGACCTTGCGTGCGCTGCAGGATTTTAATCCATGACGGCGTAGTGTGTTACTAATGGTTTTCTTTGAGACTGTGGTCCCAGCTCTCTTCAGGTCATTGACCAGGTCCTGCGGTGTAGTTCTGGGCTGATCCCTCACCTTCCTCATGATCATTGATGCCCCACGAGGTGAGATCTTGCATGGTGCCCCAGACCGAGGGAGATTGACCGTCATCTTGAACTTCTTCCATTTTCTAAGAATTGCGCCAACAGTTGTTGCCTTCTCACCAAGCTGCTTGCCTATTGTCCTGTAGCCCATCCCAGCCTTGTGCAGGTCTACAATTTTATCCCTTATGTCCTTACACAGCTCTCTGGTCTTGGCCATTGTGGAGAGGTTGTAGTCTGTTTGATTGAGTGTGTGGACAGGTGTCTTTTATACAGGTAACGAGTTCAAACAGGTGCAGTTAATACAGGTAATGAGTGGAGAACAGGAGGGCTTCTTAAAGAAAAACGAACAGGTCTGTGAGAGCCGGAATTCTTACTGGTTGGTAGGTGATCAAATACTTATGTCATGCAATAAAATGCTAATTAATTATAAAAAAATCATACAATGTGATTTTTCTGGATTTTTGTTTTAGATTCCGTTTCTCACAGTTGAAGTGTACCTATGATAAAAATTACAGACCTCTACATGCTTTGTAAGTAGGAAAACCTGCAAAATCGGCAGTGTATCAAATACTTGTTCTCCCCACTGTATGTACCGAGATTCATCCAATAGCATTGAGCTGTATACAACCTTAGTCACCGGCTTCATCAATAAGTGCATTGACGACGTCTTCCCCACAGTGACCGTACGTACCTATCCCAACCAGAATCCATGGATTACAGGCAACATCCACACCAAGCTAAAGGCTAGAGCGGACGCTTTCAAGGAGCGGGACACTATTCTGGACGCTTAGACTAACCATCAAACGGGCAAAGCTTCAATACAGGATACACCGGCTCTGACTACATTATTATTTATTCAGTACAGGATACACCGGCTCTGACTACATTATTATTTATTCAATACAGGATACACCGGCTCTGACTACATTATTATTTATTCAATACAGGATACACCGGCTCTGACTACATTATTATTTATTCAATACAGGATACACTGGCTCTGACTACATTATTATTTATTCAATACAGGATACACCGGCTCTGACTACATTATTATTTATTCAATACAGGATACACCGGCTCTGACTACATTATTATTTATTCAATACAGGATACACCGGCTCTGACTACATTATTATTTATTCAATACAGGATACACCGGCTCTGACTACATTATTATTTATTCAATACAGGATACACCGGCTCTTTATTTAACACCAGCTGTTCCGGACGACTCTAGGATCAAGCTCTCCGTAGCCCTTTATTAAACAGGTCAACATTCAGTGACATTTTCAACCGCTCCCTTACAGAGTCTGCAATATCCACGTTTCAAGCAGAACACCATAGTACAATGCTGCTACTCTCTGTTTATTATCTATGCATAGTCACTTTACCCCTACCTACATGTACAAAATACCTCAAGTAACCTGTACCCCAACACATTGACTCGGTTCACCCTGTATATAGCCTCTGTATTGTTATGTCATTATGTGTTAATTTTTATTTTATATTAATATATATAATATAATATTTTCTTAACTATTTCTTGAAGTGCATTGTTGGTTAAGGGTTTGTAAGTAAGCATTTCACCGTAAGGTCTACACCTGTTGTATTGTTGGTTAAGGGTTTGTAGGTAAGCATTTCACTGTAAGGTCTACACCTGTTGTATTGTTGGTTAAGGGCTTGTAGGTAAGCATTTCACTGTAAGGTCTACACCTGTTGTATTGTTGGTTAAGGGCTTGTTAGTAAGCATTTCACTGTAAGGTCTACACTAGTTGTATTGTTGGTTAAGGGCTTGTAGGTAAGCATTTCACTGTAAGGTCTACACCTGTTGTATTGTTGGTTAAGGGCTTGTAGGTCAGCATTTCACTGTAAGGTCTACACCTGTTGTATTGTTGGTTAGGTCTTGTTAGTAAGCATTTCACTGTAAGGTCTACACCTGTTGTATTGTTGGTTAGGTCTTGTTATTAAGCATTTCACTGTAAGATCTACACCTGTTCTATTTGGCGCATGTGACAAATACAATTTGATTTGACTCCCTACCTGTCTAATCATGATGACTGCACCACCACTACAAAGGTATCCCAGTAGGTGTAACAGACAGCCTCCGTCATACCTCTGTGACTGAGTCATTTCCCAGACTAAAACTAAGACTGTTCAGACACAAGACTGTTCAGACAGGTGTCTAAAAAGGACTGTATGCTCAGTTGAAAACAAAACAATGCTTTATGTTTGCATTTGAGTGAATTCAGTGTTTGGTTGTGGTTATTACACCAGGGCCTGTGTGTGGTTATTACACCAGGGCCTGTGTGTGGTTATTACACCAGGGCCTGTGTGTGGTTATTACACCAGGGCCTGTGTTTGGTTATTACACCAGGGCCTGTGTGTGGTTATTACACCAGGGCCTGTGTTTGGTTATTACACCAGGGCCTGTGTGTGGTTATTACACCAGGGCCTGTGTGTGGTTATTACACCAGGGCCTGTGTGTGGTTATTACACCAGGGCCTGTGTGTGGTTATTACACCAGGGCCTGTGTTTGGTTATTACACCAGGGCCTGTGTTTGGTTATTACACCAGGGCCTGTGTGTGGTTATTACACCAGGGCCTGTGTTTGGTTATTACACCAGGGCCTGTGTGTGGTTATTACACCAGGGCCTGTGTGTGGTTATTACACCAGGGCCTGTGTTTGGTTATTACACCAGGGCCTGTGTTTGGTTATTACACCAGGGCCTGTGTGTGGTTATTACACCAGGGCCTGTGTGTGGTTATTACACCAGGGCCTGTGTTTGGTTATTACACCAGGGCCTGTGTGTGGTTATTACACCAGGGCCTGTGTTTGGTTATTACACCAGGGCCTGTGTTTGGTTATTACACCAGGGCCTGTGTGTGGTTATTACACCAGGGCCTGTGTTTGGTTATTACACCAGGGCCTGTGTTTGGTTATTACACCAGGGCCTGTGTTTGGTTATTACACCAGGGCCTGTGTGTGGTTATTACACCTGGGCCTGTGTTTGGTTATTACACCAGGGCCTGTGTTTGGTTATTACACCAGGGCCTGTGTGTGGTTATTACACCAGGGCCTGTGTTTGGTTATTACACCAGGGCCTGTGTTTGGTTATTACACCAGGGCCTGTGTTTGGTTATTACACCAGGGCCTGTGTTTGGTTATTACACCAGAGCCTGTGTTGGCTTGCCTGACAACTCAAAGTGAATTCTTCCGTTGTTCTATGTTCACTACATACTTCAGTCTGTGGTGACATCAAAATGAGGGGTGTCGTACAAAACAAAGACATCAGCAATTGGATAATCTCTAACCAATCAGAGTTGGCCGTTTGGCCATAGCTCAAATAGGGGGGAGTGAGGCCTAAGAGGGTTTTATAAATAATCTTGTGACGGGTATACAGAGATGACCAGTTTACAGAGGAGTATAGAGTGCAGTGATGTGTCCTATAAGGAACATTGGTGGCAAATCTGATGGCTGAATGGTAAAGAACATCTAGCCGCTCGAGAACACCCTTACCTGCCCATCTATAAATGATGTATCTGTAATCTAGCATGGGTAGGATGGTCATCTGAATCAGGTTCTGTGCTGGGTACCTTACTCTATACAGTGGCAAGAAAAAGTATGCAAACCCCTTGGAATTACCTGGATTTCTGCATAAGTCACAACAATAGACAAACACAGTCTGAATAAACTAATAACACATAATTATAAATGTTCATGTCTTTATTGAACACACAGTGTAAACATTCACAGTGCAGGGTGGGAAAAGTATGTGAACCCTTGGATTTAATAACTGGTTGACCCTCCTTTGGCAGCAATAACCTCAACCAAACGTTTTCTGTAGTTGTGGATCAGCCCTGCACAACGGTCAGGAGGAATTTTGGACCTGTTTCAGTTCAGCAATATTCTTGGGATGTCTGGTGTGAACCGCTCTCTTTAGGTCATGCCACAGCATCTCAATCAGGTTGAGGTCAGGACTCTGACTGGGCCGCTCCAGAAGGTGTATTTTCTACTGTTGAAACCATTCCGTTAATGATTTACTTCTGTGTTTTGGGTCGTTGTCCTGTTGCATCACCCAACTTCTGTTGAGCTTCAATTGGCGGACAGATAGCCTTACATTCTCCTGCAAAATGTCTTGATAAACTTGGGAATTCATTTTTACGTCAATGATAGCAAGCTGTCCAGGCCGTGAGGCAGCCCCAAACCATGATGCTCCCTCCACCCCACATTGATCCTGCCTCTGTGCGATAAAAACATGGATGCAACAGAACTTCCTCAAGCTCAACAGTGATAAAACAGAACTCCTCCTCAACGGCACCAAATCCACCCTGATGACCCCCACCCCTGATGACCCCCACCACTGATGACCCCCACCCTGATGACCCCCACCCCTGATGACCCCCACCCTCACCCCCACCACTGATGACCCCCACCCTGATGACCCCCACCACTGATGACCCCCACCCCTGATGACCCCCACCCTCACCCCCACCACTGATGACCTCCACCCTCACCCCCACCACTGATGACCCCCACCACTGATGACCCCACCACTGATGACCCCCACCACTGATGACCCCCACCACTGATGACCTCCACCCTCACCCCCACCACTGATGACCCCCACCACTGATGACCCCACCACTGATGACCCCACCACTGATGACCCCCACCCTCACCCCCACCACTGATGACCTCCACCCTCACCCCCACCACTGATGACCCCACCACTGATGACCCCACCACTGATGACCCCCACCACTGATGACCCCACCACTGATGACCCCCACCACTGATGACCCCCACCACTGATGACCCCACCACTGATGACCCCACCACTGATGACCCCACCACTGATGACCCCACCACTGATGACCCCCCACCACTGATGACCCCACCACTGATGACCCCACCACTGTTTCTCCCTCCCTCCATGCAAACAACCTTGGCATCATCCTAGACTCCAACCTCTCATTTGACCACCACATAAGACACATTCTTCCACCTCCACAACATTGCCAATGTCAGATTCTTCCTCTCCTGTCCTACCGCTGAAAGCCTCATACATGCCTTCATCTCCTGCAGTCTTGACTACTGCAACTCACTTCTCTCCGGCATCAACTCAAACTCCTTCCATAAGCTCCAAATGGTTCAGAACTCTGCAGCCTGACTCCTCACCAAAATGAAGTCCTGGCAGCACATCACCCCCATCTTTCAACGCATTGATTACTGACCCACTTTGCCCCCTTACATCTTGGCCCTTCTTATACCAACGCTCCGTTCCACCACAGCAGGCCATCATGTCATCCCCAGGTCCAAGCTTCCTCCAGCCATCCGTCACTATGTTCCAGTCCCTCATAAAGCCTCTTGACAGTCAACATGTGTTTGTTAAAATACACAGAAATGTTTAACAGTTGAAACGCATTGACATTAATAGAAGTACTAATTGTCAACAACACTAGCCTAATGCGACACCTCCTGATGGATCCATAGTAGTTTATGGAAGTCAGTCAACTACTGAACATGTATGAGTGAACCATGCAATGCTTCTAGGCCATCAACTCCATCTGTGTCTAGACATTACTTATTCATATTGAACATATTCTCCTACAAATCCAAAATGGCTCCTATTCCCTATGGGCCAGAAGTGCACTATAAAAGGTGTGTATCTAGAATGCTGGGAGAAGAAAGCAGACAGCAGCTTAATTTCACCTTTATTTGATCAGAGTCAAGGGAGCCCTAAGTCAGGTGACACATTAACTAGAGCAGTGTTTTATAGGATGAACCAGGTGTTCATCACTCTGGCCAGGTGCCAGTCCTCAGTGCCACAACACGCAACACAAAAGGAAGCTACCGTGCCACGGCAGACCGCATGCTACGCTATCCCTGGTACCCCTAGACAGGAAGCTACCGTGCCACCATGCCATGTGACTGACTGCCCCCCTTTTCCTTTTGAAAAGTATGCAAGTACAGTGTTACAATATCAAATAGACAAATTATTATTCAATATAAACATATTCATGACTGTAACCAGTACTGTAAACGACAAAGACAACCACTGACGGGTTTTCAGAGATTCATTTGGTACCAGGTTGTTGTGGCTTATCTATGCAATGTGGACAGCCTTTATGGCAGTTCACTGAGACATACCACCACCTGCTGGTAGCAACAGACAACTACACAACAGAGAAAGGAATCATAGACAATGACTGCAGATGGGCCACAACATAAGCCGTACAGAATGTAAGAAATGTGAACAGAGCTGGCTGTTGTCTAATTAATAAAGTTATTAGAAATGGAAGAGAAAGGATCCCCATCATCCCCAATATATGGATTTCACATGACTGGGCAGAGGTGCATCCATAGGTGGTACTCGGAGGGCATAAGCCCAGTCACTGGGGAGACAAGACCAGCCTAGCTGTGGATGTCCTGGGCTGGCGTGGTTACACGTGGTCTGCGGTTGTGAGGGTGGTTGGACGTACTGCTAAAATCTCTAAAATGACATTGGAGACGGCTTATGGTAGAGAAATTAACATTAAAATCTCTGGCAACAGCTCTGGTGGACTTTCCTGCAGTATTGGTCTCCACAAAGTTTGCTGCTTCAGTGTTCTTAGATCTTTATGTCAGTAGTTACTATGGTAACACTGAAGTATAATTACAAGTATTCCATAAGTGTCAAAGGCTTTCATTGACAATGACATTCAGTTTATGCAAAGAGTCAATATTTGCAGTGTTGACCCTTCTTTTTCAAGACCTCTGCAATCCGCCCTGGTATGCTGTCAATTAACTTCTGGGCCACATCCTGACTGATGGCAGGCTATTCTTGCATAATCAATGCTTGGAGTTTGTCAGAAGTTGTGGGTTTTTGTTTGTCCACCCGCCTCTTGAGGATCGACCACAAGTTCTCAATGGGATTAAGTTCTGGGGAGTTTCCTGGCCATGGACCCAAAATGTAGATGTTTTGTTCCCCGAGCCACTTAGTTATCACTTTTGCCTTATGGCAAGGTGCTCCATCATGCTGGAAAAGGCATTGTTCGTCACCAAACTGTTCTTGGATGGTTGGGAGAAGTTTCTCTCTGAGGATATGTTGGTACCAGTCTTTATTCATGGCTGTGTTCTTAGGCAAAATTGTGAGTGAGCCCACTCCCTTGGCTGAGAAGCAACCCCACACATGAATGGTCTGAGGATGCTTTACTGTTGGCATGACACAGGACTGATGCTAGCGTTCACCTGGTCTTCTCCGGACAAGGTGTTTTCCAGATGGCCCAAACAATCGGAAAGGGGATTCATCAGAGAAAATGACTCTACCCCAGTCCTCAGCAGTCCAATCCCTGTACCTTTTGCAGAATATCAGTCTGTCCCTGATGCTTTTCCTGGAGAGAAGTGGCTTCTTTGCTGCCCTTCTTGACACCAGGCCATCCTCCAAAAGTCTTCGCCTCACTGTGCGTGCAGATGCACTCATACCTGCCTGCTGCCATTCCTGAGCAAGCTCTGCACTGGTGGTTCCCCGATCCCGCAGCTGAATCAACTTTAAGAGACGGTCCTGGCGCTTGCTGGACTTTCTTGGGCGCCCTGACGCCTTCTTCACAACAATTGAACTTCTCTCCTTGAAGTTCTTGATGATCCGATAAATGGTTGATTTAGGTGCAATCCTACCAGCAGCAATATCCTTGCCTGTGAAGTCCTTTTTGTGCAAAGCAATGATGACAGCACGTGTTTCCTTGCAGGTAACCATGGTTGACAGAGGAAGAACAATGATTTCAAGCACAACCCTCCTTTTAAAGCTTCCAGTCTGTTATTCTGAATCAATCAATCAGCATGACAGAGTGATCTCCAGCCTTGTCCTCGTCAACACTCTCACCTGTGTTAACGAGACAATCACTGACCTGATGGCAGCTGGTCCTTTTGTGGCAGGGCTGAAATGCAGTGGAAATGTTTTTGGGGGATTAATTTCATTTTCATGGCAAAGAGGGACTTTGCAATTAATTGCAATTCATCTGATCACTCTTCATGACATTCTGGAGTATATGCAAATTGCCATCATCAACACTGAGGCAGCAAACTTTGTGGAGACCAATACTTGTGTCATTCTCAAAACATAACTGTACTTGTCATTTTTTAACATAACTGTAGATATGTGGCAGTGTGTTGTGTGACAAAACTGTACATTTTAGAGTGGCCTTTTATTGTCCCCATCACAAGGTGCACCTGCGTAATGATGTTGTAATAAGCTTCTTGATATGCCACACCTGTCAGGTGGATGGTTTATCTTGTTTAATCATCTTCTTGATATGCCACACCTGTCAGGTGGATGGATTATCTTGTTTAATCATCTTCTTGATATGCCACACCTGTCAGGTGGATGGATTATCTTGTTTAATCATCTTCTTGATATGCCACACCTGTCAGGTGGATGGATTATCTTGTTTAATCATCTTCTTGATATGCCACACCTGTCAGGTGGATGGATTATCTTGTTTAATCATCTTCTTGATATGCCACACCTGTCAGGTGGATGGATTATCTTGTTTAATCATCTTCTTGATATGCCACACCTGTCAGGTGGATGGATTATCTTGTTTAATCATCTTCTTGATATGCCACACCTGTCAGGTGGATGGATTATCTTGTTTAATCATCTTCTTGATATGCCACACCTGTCAGGTGGATGGATTATCTTGGTAAAGGAGAAATGCTCACTAACAGGGATATAAACAAATAAGCTTTTTGTGCATATGGAACATTTCTGGGATGTTTTATTTCAGCTCATTAAACATGGGTCCAACACTTTACATGTTGCGTTGATATTTTAGTTCAATATAATATTTGATTAAAACATAGATCCTAAACCCTACGTGTGGGAGACTCAGACAGCTGTTATTACCTCAGAAACCATGTGTTCCATGAATTCAGTTCCAGAGCCGGTCCTCCGATATAAAGTACCACCAGCCACCATTGGGTCAGACCCCATCTAAACCCTAATCTCATCTCTTAATCAGGTGATTGATGGCCTTCACCTCGTCACTGGAAAGAGGTGACAGGTTGTATCCTGTCAGCTCAGGCTTCCCTGGAAACACAAACAAGTCTTAATAACACAATCCACATCACAAGATAATGTAGCCTAACATTAGGCTATGTGATAATGTAGCCTAACATTAGGCTATGTGATAATGTAGCCTAACATTAGGCTATGTGATAATGTAGCCTAACATTAGGCTATGTGATAATGTAGCCTAACATTAGGCTATGTGATAATGTAGCCTAACATTAGGCTATGTATTGTTGATGGATACATTACTGATCAGGGCCCGGTTTCCAGAAGCATCTTGTGGTTCTATAATGAACTTAGCCTTAAGATGCTTTTGTCAATCCGGGCCCAGTACTGTTCACTACAACCTTAAGAAAGGACGCATGGTTGATGACATAATGGAATGATTTTACCTTGCAGTTCATTGAGGCGGTTGAGTTTGTCTTTCAGGGCGTGGCGAAGCTTGTTGATCTCCATGTCTAGCTGCTCCTGGTCTGGCCAGAGAAACACAACACGTTAGAGACTGACATCCTGCTTCACAGTCACTGAACAGACACACACAGAGCTGAGCTTCACAGTCACTGAACAGACACACACAGAGCTGAGCTTCACAGTCACTGAACAGACACACACAGAGCTGAGCTTCACAGTCACTGAACAGACACACAGAGCTGAGCATGAAGAAGTTACCTCTCTGTATCATCTCTTTAGTCTTCGCTTTAGGGAATTTGATGAACATGTTTCCAAAGCAAACCTTCACTTTCTCTGCATGTACAACAAAGGATAAGTGATTGAATTGCAGGTGATACATAAAATATAGCCGTATTTCCTGAGAGATAATGGAACACTGAAATGTGTTTATTAATTATTATTTAGAAAGACATGTCCACGGCTCTGGCTCAGTGACTTTTAAATTCAGTGTATCAAAGAGTCTATTCATTTTTGAATAAGAGATCCAAAGCATCGTCCTTCTGAACAGCACCCACCTTCCGATGCCATCTCATGTTTCAGAGCATTCAACGCTGTCCTGTTCATATTCCACTTCGTGTCCAGATCCACGATCTAAAAACAGCCACATTGACATAGCGGTAGTTGAGTTAACTCTACAACTTACATACAGTGACACTGAGTGAATGAGAGGAAAATGGAAAGTCAACAACTAGCTGCCTGGGTGGGACCTAGCCTGGGTGGGACCTAGCCTGGGTGCGACTTGATAAGCACAGCCGGCGACCGGTTTGTTTTTCTGCCTTCTCACCATTAAATCTAGTTAAGGAGGAAATGTAAGCCTTGAATAGAGAAGGTTTTATGTACGAACCATAGAGACAGAGGACTCATCTTTGTATCTGTACCATTACAGTATCTGGGACGCTGCCCATGCTATCTTTTTTTAAATAGTACATTTTTTTCTTCATGATTGGCTGATCCCTCCTGATGACTTGGTTGGACTCCAACAGGGACTACAACAGGGTCACCAGGAGGGATCAGCCAATGAAATTGGAAGTCCCAAACAGTTGCAAGTATGGGTAGCTGCATGGGCAGCGTGCTCAGTTCTTGGGTCTTGAGGTATTTGCGAGAGGAAATTTGAAATGGAAGTAATCAAAACTTCCTTGCGTGCTTCTGTTATGGAAAAAAAGTCAAAAATTAAACTGACTTTAAGGACTGTTTCTACCGTCCTCTGAGCACGCAGATTGGAGCACGGGAGGGTTCGGAGTATGCGAGGGCACTTCTCAAATGCGTACTCAGTTTGTACATATTTTGAAGCATGCAAAGTACGCAAAGAAATTTGACGTATCCATGTAAAAAATTACAAAGAATGTCTTTAAATCAATGGCGAAAGACCATTTTTTTTGCCTATTCACATCTCATATGTTGCCTGACTACAATATTTTATCTTGATACGTTAATAAATACAGTTGAAGTGGGAAGTTTACATACACCTTAGCCAAATACATTTAAACTCAGTTTTTCACAATTCCTGACATTTAATCCTAGTAAAAATTCCCTGTCTTAGGTCAGTTAGGATCACCACTTTATTTTAAGAATGTGACATGTCAGAATAATAGTAGAGAGAATGATTTATTTCAGCTTTTATTTCTTTCATCACATTCCCAGTGGGTCAGAAGTTTACATACACTCAATTAGTATTTGGTAGCATTGCCTTTAAATTGTTTAACTTGGGTCAAATGTTTCGGGTAGCCTTCCACAAGCTTCCCACAATAAGTTGGGTGAATTTTGGCCCATTCCTCCTGACAGAACTGGTGTAACTGAGTCAGGTTTGTAGGCCTCCTTGCTCGAACACGCTTTTTCAGTTCTGCCCACAAATGTTCTATAGGGTTGAGGTCAGGGCTTTGTGATGGCCACTCCAATACCTTGACTTGGTTGTCCTTAAGCCATTTTGCCACAACTTTGGAAGTATGCTTGGGGTCATTGTCCATTTGGAAGACCCATTTGCGACCAAGCTTTAACTTCCTGACTGATGTCTTGAGATGTTGCTTCAATATATCCACATTATTTTCCTTCCTCATGATGCCATCTATTTTATGAAGTGCACCAGACCCTCCTGCAGCAAAGCACCCCCACAACATGATGCTGCCACCCACGTGCTTCACGGTTGGGATGGTGTTCTTCAGCTTGCAAGCCTCCCCCTTTTTCCACCAAACATAACGATGGTCATTATGGCCAAACAGTTCTATTTTTGCTTCATCAGACCAGAGGACAATTCTCCAAAAAGTACAACCTTTGTCCCCATGTGCAGTTGCAAACCGTAGTCTGGCCTTTTGTGGCGGTTTTGGAGCAGTGGCTTCTTCCTTTCTGAGCCAGCATCTTCACAAGGTCCTTTGCTGTTGTTCTGGGATTGATTTGCACTTTTCGCACCAAAGTACCTTCATCTCTAGGAGACAGAACGCGTCTCCTTCCTGAGCGGTATGACGGCTGCGTGGTCCCATGCTGTTTATACTTGCATACTATTGTTTGTAGATGAACGTGGTACCTTCAGGTGTTTGGAAAATGCTCCCAAGGATGCACCAGACTTTTGATTTTCCCATGATATCGAGCAAAGAGGCACTGAGTTTTAAGGTAGGCCTTGAAATACATCCACGGGTACACCTCCAATTGACTCAAAGTATGTCAATTAGCCTATCAGAAGCTTCTAAAGCCATGACAACATTTTCTGGAATTTTCCAAGATGTTTAAAGGCACAGTCAACTTAGCGTATGTAAACTTCTGGCCCACTGGAATTGTGATATAGTGAATTATAAATGAAAAAACCTGTCTGTAAACAATTGTTGGAAGAATTACTTGTCATGCACAAAGTAGATGTCCTAACAGACTTGCCAAAACTATAGTTTGTTAACATGAAATCTGTTGAGTGGTTGAAAAATGAGTTTTAATGACTTCAACATAAGTGTATGTAGACTTCCGACTTCAACTGTACAGTCGTGGCCAAAAGTTGAGAATGACACGAGTATTGGTCTCCACAAAGTTTGCTGCCTCAGTGTTGATGATGGCAATTTGCATATACTCCAGAATATCATGAAGAGTGATCAGATGAATTGCAATTAATTGCAAAGTCCCTCTTGGCCCATGAAAAATGAACTTATTCCCAAAAAAAACATTTCTACTGCATTTCAGCCCTGCCATCATGTCAGCGATTGTCTCGTTAACACAGGTGAGAGTGTTGACGAGGACAAGGCTGGAGATCACTCTGTCATGCTGATTGAGTCAGAATAACTTTTATTTTTTTTATTTCACCTTTATTTAACCAGGTAGGTCAGTTGAGAACAAATTCTCATTTACAACTGCGACCTGGCCAAGACAAAGCAAAGCAGTGCGACAAAAAACAACACAGTTACACATGGGAAATAAACAAACGTACAGTCAATAACACAATAGAAAATCTATACACAGAGTGCAAATGTAGTGCAAAATGCAGTAAGGTTAGGAAGGTAGGACAATAAATAGACCATAGTGGTGAAATAAATTACAGATTAGAATTAACACTGGAATGATGGAATGTGCAAATGATGATGTGCAAATAGAGATACTGGAGTGCAAGTAAAAAAAAAATATATATATGGGGATGAGGTAGTAGGGTGGGCTATTTACAGAAGGACTATATACAGGTGCAGTGATCGATAAGCTGCTCTGACAGCTGATGCTTAAAGTTAGTAAGGGAGATAAGAACCTCTAGCTTCAAGGATTTTTGCAATTAGTTCCAGTCATCGGCAGCAGAGAACTGGAAGGAACGGCAGCCAAAGGAGATGTTGGCTTTGGGGGTGGCCAGTGAAATATACCTGCTGGAGCGCATACTACGGGTAGGTGTTGCTATGGTGACCAGCGAGGTGAGATAAGGCGGGGATTTACCTAATAAAGACTGGATGCTTTAAAAGGAGGGTGGTGCTTGAAATCATTGTTCTTCCTCTGTCAACCATGGTTACCTGCAAGGAAACACGTGCCGTCATCATTGCTTTGCACAAAAAGGGCTTCACAGGCAAGGATATTGATGCTGGTAAGATTGCACCTAAATCAACCATTTATCGGATCATCAAGAACTTCAAGGAGAGAAGTTCAATTGTTGTGAAGAAGGCGTCAGGGCGCCCAAGAAAGTCCAGCAAGCGCCAGGACCGTCTCCTAAAGTTGATTCAGCTGCGGGATCGGGGCACCACCAGTGCAGAGCTTGCTGAGAAATGGCAGCAGGCAGGTGTGAGTGCATCTGCACGCACAGTGAGGCGAAGACTTTTGGAGGATGGCCTGGTGTCACGAAGGGCAGCAAAGAAGCCACTTCTCTCCAGGAAAAACATCAGGGACAGACTGATATTCTGCAAAAGGCACAGGGATTGGACTGCTGAGGACTGGGTTAGAGTCATTTTCTCTGATGAATCCCCTTTCCGATTGTTTGGGCCATCCGGAAAACACCTTGTCCGGAGAAGACAAGGTGAGCGCTACCATCAGTCCTGTGTCATGCCAACAGTAAAGCATCCTCAGACCATTCATGTGTGGGGTTGCTTCTCAGCCAAGGGAGTGAGCTCACTCACAATTTTGCCTAAGAACACAGCCATGAATAAAGAATGGTACCAACACATCCTCCGAGAGCAACTTCTCCCAACCATCCAAGAACAGTTTGGTGACGAACAATGCCTTTTCCAGCATGATGGAACACCTTGCCATAAGGCAAAAGTGATAACTAAGTGGCTCGGGGAACAAAACATCAACATTTTGGGTCCATGGCCAGGTAACTCCCCAGACCTTAATCCCATTGAGAACTTGTGGTCGATCCTCAAGAGGCCGGTGGACGTATAGAAATACAAGATATCTGGAGTACAAAAAAAAGCTATAAAAAGACATTGCATTGTATGGGTGGTTGGCTGAATATGTACACTATACATTGGTGGATGTTGGATGGTTAACTATACTATACAGGTTGATGGCAGAGAAATACTTCAGTAGCTAAAAGTGCGTATGATATAAGTGAGGGTAATAATAGTTTACTTAATAGACAGACTGGCTAAATGAACAGGTAAGTGAACATTTTGCATGGTTAAATTAGCTGTACAGGTAAGTATACAGTTATATTTACAGATAAGTGAATACTTGCATGGTTACACAAACTGAATAAATAGGTCCTGAGTGAATGAGTGCTGACGGACCAGAGTTACTCACAGATGGATGCATAATTGTTAAACTAGCATTGATTATGCAAGAATGGCCTGCCATCAGTCAGGATGTGGCCCAGAACTTAATTGACAGCATGCCAGGGCAGATTGCAGAGGTCTTGAAAAAGAAGGGTCAACACTGCAAATATTGACTCTTTGCATAAACTGAATGTCATTGTCAATGAAAGCCTTTGACACTTATGGAATACTTGTAATTATACTTCAGTGTTACCATAGTAACTACTGACATAAAGATCTAAGAACACTGAAGCAGCAAACTTTGTGGAGACCAATACTTGTGTCATTCTCAACTTTTGGCCACAACTGTACATGCTGTGTTAATTTAGGCTTTTTTACCTGCCTACGTACCGTAGACAGCAAGCCCATAATAAGTCAATAGGGCTAACTGGCTAGCTACTAATACTGGCTGTTAACTACCTAGCAAGCTAATAATCTAGCTAACTATCTGGTTAGTTACATTATTACGATTCACATATCTAGCTGATAATTATGAAGTAGAACTGTTGCTTTGTGTATATCTTGTTTCATCTATAGTTGCCATTGTCCTGGCTGGTTGAAGGTTCAGGGAATGGGGTGAAGCGTGAGGTAATACCCCAGATAGAACAATGAGACAGGTATTTCACTGGATATATAAATATGCAGCATCTGCTTGGCGTTTCCACTCACTAGTGAGAGGTAGCCCAGGGGCCGGCAGTGGGAGAAGATTGAACGAGATTTAGGCCGACATTCTGCACATTGAGAATGAGCACCACATTGAAGCTGCCCAGCAACACCCATTGGGGTGGTGTTGTCATCATGTTCGACAGTCTCCTGGAGGGGAAGGAGTCTCTCCAAGAAATGGCCATATCACAGTCTGCCTGGATAATGTATTTTGGGAGAGAGTGGTAAACAGCCTGAAACTCCTGAAACCTATAGCAGTAGCCATTGCACGGATTGAGGGAGACAATGCCATCCTGTCTGAAGTAGACTCTGCTTGCAGATGTAAGAGAAGAAATCCATACTGCCCTGCCCACTTCACTGTTGCTCCAAGCAGAGGAAACTGCAGCTCTGAAATACATCAAATAGCATCCTGTTTGGTGCAGAGAACAACAAGGCCTATGATGTCATCACTACCGTGTCTCACCACCTTGGCCTGGATGAGGGCAAGGTTCTTGGCAGTCTAGCGAAGTACACTTCCAAGCAAGTTCTTTGGGATGGAGATGCAATATGGCAGTCGTGCCAACATATCTCATCAACTGGTCCTTGTTTGGGAACACACACAACAAAACATGCAACAGGCTGATCAACACAAGGGTTGAAAAATTGGTGGCCATCCGGCCAAATTTGAGTTTTTTTGAGCCTGACAACGAGCCATCCTCAACAGGGTTGGAAAGTGACAGTGAAGATGAGGCCTCAGAGTCTGATGTTCAAGAGGTGGACATTGAGGAGGTCCAGGGAGAAGACATGGAAGCCTGAGAGGAAGACAACCAAAGCTTTAGTTTCTAGACTATCATTTTACAGATGTATGTTGAAAACATTTTTGGGAGATGTGATGGATCGTTGGGGATCATTCAATATTCCCTTTCTTTTGTTGTTCAGTGAAATCCTCCCATGTGAAGAGTCGACTCATTTAATTAAAGTTCAATTCGTAAATAAATGTGTTTTTTATTTCTATTGGATGGATTTAATCATTTGCAATTATGTCTACTTATGAAGGTAAAAGGTTTATGTTTCTGTCTCCATATGAAATGGTAAATATATCCAATGCAAAACACATCTACATTTAAATGGTATTAATTCCCATATATTCCCGTTAATTCTCATATATTCCCGTTAATTCTCATATATTCCCGTTAATTCTCATATTCCCGTTATTTCTCATATATTCCTGTTATTTCTCATATATTCCCGTTAATTCCCATATATTACCATTAATTCCCATATATTACCATTAATTCCCACGGAAAGTTTCCACCTCTGAATATTCCCCAAAATGTGCAACCGTAATAATAGCAGTAAGGCACCTCAGGGTTTAGTGGTTATGGCCAACAGAACAGCCCTTCGTAGTTGTATATTGGCTATATAGACTACCACACTTCCTGGGCCTTATAGCTTAATCAGCACAGTCGAAAAAGTTCAATCAACATCCATTGATGGAAAATGATGTGGCGAGTTGGAGGTCATACCTTATCTAAAGTTATAGGTAGACCTGTCAACCCTAACCCGCCATAATGACCTGCAGATCCCCTTCTTCTCCCAACAACATTAAACTGGTAAAAGCCTTCCATGGTCCTGTCCATGCTAACACAACACGGTCGCCGGGGCACACCACTGTATTACCGGCATGCCGAGCCGAGCCGATAGTGGAGAAGACACCTAGCGACCCACCATGTCCCGGTGATTCCCTACAAACCCAGCATGTCCCGGTGATTCCCTACAAACCCACCATGTCCCGGTGATTCCCTACAAACCCAGCATGTCCCGGTGATTCCCTACAAACCCACCATGTCCCGGTGATTCCCTACAAACCCAGCATGTCCCGGTGATTCCCTACAAACCCACCATGTCCCGGTGATTCCCTACAAACCCACCATGTCCCGGTGATTCCCTACAAACCCACCATGTCCCGGTGATTCCCTACAAACCCAGCATGTCCCGGTGATTCCCTACAAACCCACCATGTCCCGGTGATTCCCTACAAACCCACCATGTCCCGGTGATTCCCTACAAACCCACCATGTCCCGGTGATTCCCTACAAACCCACCATGTCCCGGTGATTCCCTACAAACCCAGCATGTCCCGGTGATTAACTAAAAACACGCCGCTTCAATACAGCTAGGACGTTTCCGTAGTAGGTTAGGAGATTTATGGCGGCGTGTTTTAGGGAGCCGTTAGCTACCATTAACTGTTAGCTAGCTTCCCAGCTAACGTTGGCTCAGATTACAACCGATGGCGTTAGCCTGGGCGCTAGCAACATGGACAGTAACCGTGTTCCTACAAAGTATCTTCAATTACCTAACATTACCTGTTGTTTGTTTGCAAGAACATCCTCTGCCGCCTCTTCAACTTCGGTCAGATATTCTAAAATTCGTTCCACCTCCATGATGGCTGTGTTGCAACATAGATATGTCCTACGTGCAACAAGTACTTCACACCACATTGGTTCCTATAATAAAATAACTGCCCCATATTCATTAAGTCCTAAAGATGAATGAATATGTTCTCATTGAACCAAAGACACACATACCTTTAGTTTCCTCTTCTTCTTCTGTGGATTTGATATGGCGGTTGGCAACCAACTTTAAGGTGTATTGCTGCTACCAACTGGACTGGAGACCAGAGACAGTGAAGGTCTAAATTCTACCCAATAATCTAGTCTCCCTATGGAAACGAAATACATAATTAAATACTACATTCCCTGAAGATTTCCCCACTTAATTCTGGCTCTTCAACCACATTACTCCTCAAATCTAATAACAATCCCTCCCTTTCCTTCACATATTTATGGCACTGAAATGTAACATGTTCCACTGTCTCGGTCTCCTCCAGACAATGATCACACCTCCCAGTCGGATGTTTCCCTGCCAATTTTAATGTACTATTGAGCCTTGTGTGTCCCAGTCTCAGCCTTGTAACTTCACTTTCCTTCCTTCTCTCTCGATCTGAGGATCTTCCTGTCCCCACCTTGTCCTGGATATTTATACAGGTGTCTTCCCTTTCTCTCTCTGTTCCACAACTCTTGCCCTTGGCTTCTGCTTTACTGATTGACAATTCCATCTCAACATTAGGATGTTTAAGAGCCTGCTTGGCGATAACATCCACCTCCTCATTCCCCTCTACTCCCACATGAGCTGGTAGCCAGAGGAATATAACAAGTACCCCCATCTGTTTCACCCTATTCAACCCCTGCAAAACCTCATACAATACATCCTGTCTGCTCTGAAACATAAATATATTTAAGCTCCTCAGTGCTGCACAGGAGTCAGAGCACTACTCTGTCTGGCCTCACCTCCTCCATCCCCTCTGAAGTCAATAGTATGGCCAACAACTCCATTTTGTAAACAGATAAATGATCCGTAGCTCTTTTCGTCACTGCCACCTCAAACTCAGGAACACTAAACGCTGCTCCTGCCCACCCGGTTTAGGGTCCCTAGATCCATCTCTGAATGTATTCAAGAAAGAATAGTATTTTTTTCTTAAATGTTCATTCCAACTGAATCTACTCCTTCCTCCACATCTCTTACCCTGTCAAGCAACCCAAGATCTATCACTGGCTGAGGGAGAAACAAAGGTGGAATAGCAGGAAGAACCACAGAGGGGCTAAACTCCCTTCCAAACCTATGCATATTCATATTATTGCATATAGGGCTTGTATTTAGGTGAGATCAGAGTTGCTTGAGCTGTTATTTTGTGTTAAATTCAACCTGTTTTGGGCCTCCTGAGTGGCACAGCAGTCTAGCTGTGTCACTACAGATCCTGGTTAGATTCCAGGATGTGTCGCAGCCGGCCGTGACCGGGAGACCCATGAGACAGCGGCACAATTGGCCCAACGTCGTCCGGGTTAGGGGAGGGTTTGGCCTGCTCAGATGTCCAGGTGTACGTTGTTTCCTCCAACACATTGGTGTGGCTAGCTTCCGGGTTAAGCAGGCATTGTGTCAAGAAGCAGTGTGGCTTGGCGGGGTCGTGTTTCGGAGGACGCACAGCTCTTGACCTGGTAGTGGGTGACCTATTATTGTCCTGTCTGAGGTTGTGGTTTTGGTCCCTGGAAGTGGGTGACCCCTTATTGCGTTAACAAAGTCTGGTTATAGGGTGAAGTTGCCCCTAGATGCTGATCTGGGATCAGTCTTTCATTTCCCCCCACTAATGTTTAAGGGTAGGATTGGGAACCGAGATCTGTAGTAACGCAGCTGACACTGTGATGCATCCAGGGAGAGTTTATGTTCTAACAATATTACAGTGTTTAAAGTTGACATTGCTCTATTGGGTCTTTTAGAGGGTGATGTCCATAGACTTCAAAACAAATACTACAAACTGGCAGCTGCTTCCTACCTATCTATCTATCTATCTATCTATCTATCTATCTATCTACCTATCTACATCTAGTGGGGTTCTTATTCTACATTAACACAATCTACCCCTTACAACAACTTCCATAAGGTTCCATTCTGTATGAACATAGCATTTGATAAACAGTGCAGATTTACTTCCATAAGGTTCCATTCTGTATGGAAGGAACATAGCATTTGATAAACAGGGCAGATTTACTTCCATAAGGTTCCATTCTGTATGGAAGGAACATAGCATTTGATAAACAGGGCAGATTTTCTTCCATAAGGTTCCATTCTGTATGGAAGGAACATAGCATTTGATAAACAGGGCAGATTTACTTCCATAAGGTTCCATTCTGTATGAACATAGCATTTGATAAACAGGGCACATTTACTTCCATAAGGTTCCATTCTGTATGAACATAGCATTTGATAAACAGGGCAGATTTACTTCCATAAGGTTCCATTCCGTATGGAAGGAACATAGCATTTGGTAAACAGGGCAGATTTACTTCCATAAGGTTCCATTCCGTATGGAAGGAACATAGCATTTGGTAAACAGGGCAGATTTACTTCCATATGTTATAACGACAAAAGGCGAGACCCAGATACAGACACAGGAGGCAGATGGTTTTTGTCTCTGATATTTATTATAAGACAAGTGGCAGGTCGAGGACAGGCAAGAGTTTGTTTACCAGGTCAGAGTCCAAATGGTACAGGGTGGCAGGCAGGCTTGAGGTCAGGACACGCAGAATGGTCAGGCAGGTGGATTCAGTGTCAGGGCAGGCAAAGGGTCAGAACCAGGAGGACTGGAAAAACAGAGACTTGGAAAAACAAGAGCTAGGAAAAACACACTGGTTGACTTGATGATACAAAACCAACTGGTAACAGACCAACAGAGAACACAGGTATAAAAACACTGGGGATAATGAGGAAGATGGAGACACCTGGAGGAGGTGGAGACAATCACACAGACAGGAGAAACAGATCAGGACGGAGACACCTGGAGGAGGTGGAGACAATCACACAGACAGGAGAAACAGATCAGGATGGAGACACCTGGAGGAGGTGGAGACAATCACACAGACAGGAGAAACAGATCAGGATGGAGACACCTGGAGGAGGTGGAGACAATCACACAGACAGGTGAAACAGATCAGGGTGGAGACACCTGGAGGAGGTGGAGACAATCACACAGACAGGAGAAACAGATCAGGATGGAGACACCTGGAGGAGCTGGAGACAATCACACAGACAGGAGAAACAGATCAGGGTGTGACACCTGGAGGAGCTGGAGACAATCACACAGACAGGAGAAACAGATCAGGGTGAGACACCTGGAGGAGGTGGAGAGAATCACACAGACAGGAGAAACAGATCAGGATGTGACACCTGGAGGAGGTGGAGACAATCACACAGACAGGAGAAACAGATCAGGGTGGAGACACCTGGAGGAGGTGGAGACAATCACTCAGACAGGAGAAACAGATCAGGATGGAGACACCTGGAGGAGGTGGAGACAATCACTCAGACAGGAGAAACAGATCAGGGTGGAGACACCTGGAGGAGGTGAGTCCTCAGCGTTTAGCAGCGCCGAGCGTACAGGCGAGTCCTCAGCGTTTAGCAGCGCCGAGCGTACAGGCGAGTCCTCAGCGTTTAGCAGCGCCGAGCGTACAGGCGAGTCCTCAGCGTTTAGCAGCGCCAAGCGTACAGGCGAGTCCTCAGCGTTTAGCAGCGCAGAGCGTACTAGCGAGTCCTCAGCGTTTAGCAGTGCCGAGCGTACAGGCGAGTCCTCAGCGTTTAGCAGCGCCGAGCGTACAGGCGAGTCCTCAGCGTTTAGCAGCGGCGAGCATACAGGCGAGTCCTCAGCGTTTAGCAGCGCCGAGCGTACAGGCGAGTCCTCAGCGTTTAGCAGCGCCGAGCGTACAGGCGAGTCCTCAGCGTTTAGCAGCGCCGAGCGTACTGGCGAGTCCTCAGCGCTGCTGCACCCCAGGGAAAAATGTGTTATTCCGGACGAGTTGAAAAGGCGACAGCGTGGATGCATGGTGGGATTGAAGTGTAAAGTATAACGTAGGAAGTACAAGCTGGCTATCCCGTCTATCATTATGGACAACGTGAGATCGCTACATAACAAGATAGATGAACTCGAGGGTCTTGTCCGTGGTCAGAGGGAAGCTAGTCTAGTGTGTCTGACCGAGACATGGCTGAATGATAACATCCCCATAGGGAAGGTAACTACCGGTGGTTTCCAGACCATCTGAGCGGACAGGGATAGCGCTTCTTCCGGTAAGAGTAAGGGAGGGGGGCTGGCTATATTAGTTAACAGATGGTGTAATCTGAGCCCTATTCCTGCTATGGAACAGTTTTGTAGCCCGGAAATTGAGCTGTTAGCCCAACCAGGAATAATAAAACTCTGGACTTGTTATATGTTAATGTGATGGATGCATACAACTCCACTGCACTCCCTCCCCTCGGTAGATCGGATCACAACCTTGTCCACCTCACCCCACTCTACAGGCCTATGGTCCAACAGCAGCCTGCAACCACTAGGACCATTAGGAGATGGTCCCCGGAGGCGAATGAGGCCCTACAGGACTGCTTTGAAACAACAGACTGGGATGTGCTCTGTGAGGCTCATGGGGAGGACATTGAAGGACTTACTGACTGCATAACAGACTATATCATTTTTTGTGTAGACAACACTGTACCCACCAGGAAGGTACGCTGTTTTCCAAATAATAAACCCTGGGTCACCAGCGACCTGAAGGCCCTGCTGAATGAGAAGAAGAGGGACTTCAAGGAGGGGGACAGGGACAAATTGAAATGCGTCCAGAGGGAGCTGAAGTTGTGGATTGCTGAGGGGAAGAGAGTGTATAAGGAGAAGATGGAGGACAAGCTGAGGCAGAGCCAGGTGAGAGAGGTGTGGAAGGGTATGAGAAATAACACTGGCTTCAAAAAGTCAAACAGTGGGCAGACAGAGGGGACCCAGGACAGAGCCAATGAGCTGAACCAATTTTTTAACAGGTTCGATACTGGCCCTGTCCAACTCCCCTCCAGCTCCCCAGACCAAACACCCTCACGGCTGTCCCACACCCACTTTGCTCACAACACCTGTTGAGACAATCAGCGACCCCAACTCCACCCCTGCTCCCCCTGGACTGATCCTCAACACCCCCCTTCCCCCCACCTCCCCACCTGGGCTGGCTTTCACCACCAACCAAGTGAAGAGAGAGCTGGAGAGACTACATCAGTGGAAAGCAGCGGGCCCTGATGGCATCAGCCCAAGGGTGCTTAGGGTCTGGGCTGACCAACTGTGTGGAATACTCCAGCGACCCTTCAACCTTAGCCTGAGCCTAGTCCCAGTGCCCTAGAAGGCACACCCCACTGTCCTGAATGACTTCAGACCTGTAGCGCTAACATCCCACATCATGAAGACCCTGGAAAGGTTAGTCCTCGCTCACCTCAGACCCCTGGTGTGTACATCACTGGACCCCCTGCAGTTCACATACCAGCGCAACATCGGGGTGGATGATGCAATCATCTACCTTCTGCAGAGGGCCTACTCTCACCTGGACAACGCAGGTTGCACTGTGAAGGTTATGTTTTTTGACTTCTCCAGTGCCTTCAACACCATTCAGCCCCTGCTACTGGGTGAGAAGATGAGGAGGATGAGTAGAAGTAGAAGCACCCTTAGTCTCCTGGGTCACGGACTACCTGACCGGTAGGCCACAGTTTGTGCGACTACAGAGCTGTGTGTCAGAACGGGCAGTGAGCAACACAGGGCCCCCCAGGGAACGGTCCTGTCCCCCTTCCTGTTCACCCTCTACACCTCAGACATAACTCTGAAACATGCCACCTACAGAAGTTCTCGGATGACTCTGCTATTGTAGGGTGCATCAGGGGTGGGCAGGAGGAGGAGTACAGGAGCACAATCAATGACTTTGTGTTGTGGTGTGAGCAGAACCACCTTCAGCTCAACATCAGCAAAACAAAGGAGATGGTTGTGGACTTCAGGAGAACCAAGGCCCAACCGACTGCAGTCCCTATGCAGGGGATGGATGTGGAAATGGTTGGGTCATACAAGTTCCTGGGAGTCCATATAGACAGCAGGCTGGAATGAGCTGGTAACACCGGGGCTCTGTACAAAAAGGGCCAGAGACGACTCTACTTTCTGAGGAGGCTCAGGTCCTTCAACGTGTGCAGTAAACTAATGCATACCTTCTACCAGTCTGTGGTGGCCAGTGCCATCATTTTTGCAGTGGTGTGCTGGGGCGCCAACACAAAGGCCGGTGATGCTTCTCGGATAAATAAGCTGATCAGGAATGCTAGCTCTGTTCTGGGGATTAATCTTGACATTCTAGAGGAGGTGGCGGGGAGACGGATAATGGCCAAACTGCTGGCCATCATGGACAACGTCACCCTCCCTCTGCATGCCATGTTTATGACGCAGAGGAGCACCTTCAGTCACAGACTGATCCCACCACGGTGTGCCAGAGAGCGCTACAGGAGGTCCTTCCTGCCGGCGGCTATTAGACTATTTAATGCCTCACCGGGGTGCCGTGCCGTCGGCAACATAGACCTGGAACTGTTGGTGTGTTAGGACCTAGTTTAACAATTAGGCATCCATCCGTGAGTAACTCTGGTCTGTAATCACTCATTCACTCAGGACTTATTCACTCAGCACTCATTCATTCAGGACTGTTTATACATACTCATGTACAGTTATCATATCACGTGCAATATTGTAAGTCATTCTTGGACTTAACTTACGTAGTCATTCACTCAGGAATGCATATTAGTATCCTGTCAGTTGTATCTTTTTTCATTGCTTTTAGTATATTGAATGTGCAATACGTGCATTTATCTATAATTAAACCCTGCACACTAAGTAAACTATTATTACCCTCACTCATATCATACACATTTTTAGCTACTGAAGTATTTCTCTGCCATCGACCTGTATAGTATAGTTAACCATCCAACATCCACCAATGTATAGTGTACATATTCAGCCATCCACCCATACTATGCAATGTCTTTTTTGCACTCCAGACTTCTTGTATTTCTATACTTTTTCATACTGCCGCTCTATGTATAGTGTATCTGTCTTTTGTGTATTTTCGTTCTGGCATTTTGCACCTGCCTTGTGTTTTTTCGTAGCTGCTTGACAAATTAATTTCCCCTTGGGGATCAATAAAGTATCTATCTATCTACTCGAAAGTCATCTTAATTATCGCAAAAAATACTCCCATGGCTTATTTTTCAAATCGCCATGTTTTGTTTCTAAATGTCTGCGCAAGAGTGAAGGTTTCATCGAGTTGTGAGATAGTACTTTTGCACATACAGCGGGTGAAATAAGTATTGAACACTATTTTTCTCAGTAAATATATTTCCAAAGGTGCTATTGACATGAAATTGACAGCTCTTTGCTTTTACCCATCATGAGATGTGTCTTGTGTGACACCTTGGCAATGAGACCTTTTTGTAGGCCATCAGTTGGGACTGAACCAGCTGATATTAATTTGCACTGACAGGGGGCTGGATTGCTTTTTAATTACTGATAGTTTTCAGCTGTTGTCTTGGCTTTCCATGCCTTTTTGTACCTCCCTTTCTTCATGTGTTCAATACTTTTTCCCTGTGTCATTTCACATTATTACACATAACTTAATTTCTGAACTTATTTGTTTTGGTTTCTTTGTATGTATGGATTACTTGGGTTGTTACCAACATCTGGTGAAACTTTCTTGTCAATAGCACCTTTGTAAATATATTTACTGAGAAAAATGGTGACGTGTTCAATACTTATTTCACCCGCTGTATAACATACCTTGGCTGAGGAAAGTCACTACTCCCAATATAAGTGAACCCCAAATCAATGTAGTTCTCATGATATTTGCACCTCTTTGATGGTCCAACGTCCCTGTCTGTTCGGTGCTTTCCCAGGTAAGGAGGCAGTAGCTCTTCGGCTGCATCAGATTCACTGTCAGTGTCCATGCTAGCTGGACTAACAACAAATATAGAAGTACTGATGCTAGCATTGGATGTGCTCGTGGAAGCAGAACAACTTGTGTCATGGACAGGTGCAGGTGTAGTACTGCTGGTAGTAGCAGTCCTACCAGTAGAGCTGCTGCTATGTGTCTCTATGGACACAGATCTTACTTTTTTTAACCATTTATCTATTTTCAAACAAACGGAATGCAGCAGCTACGTTTGACCGTTAGTGGAATTCCTGCGAGAGTGTAACAGTTAATGTGATTGGTTATTAATTATTTGTTCTACAGGCACCTAACCAATTCTTCTACTATGTGTGTTTTTTCGCGTTATTTGTAACTTATTTTGTACATAATGTTTCTGTTACCTTCTCTTACGACCGAAGAGAGCTTCTGGATATCAGGACAGCAAATACTCACCTCAGACTGGATGAAGAGTTCTTCTTCAACGAGTCAGACGGGAAATATGTACATCAAACCCCCGACAAGGCCGAAATCCCCATGATTCACAGGAGGAATCTGGTAAGGATCCGACGGTGAGTGGGAAATCTGTAGTTACCATCAGTATTACTAGCCAAAATAAAATCATTGGAAGGATATCCTACCAACCAGACATTAAAAACTGTAATATCTAATGTTTCACGAGTCGTGTCTAAATGAGAGATATAGAGCTGGCGGGTTCTAAGCTTTTTCCGGCAGGATAGAAGAACAAGCTAAGGGGCGGCGATATATTTGTAAGCCACAGCTGGTGCACGAAATCTAAGACAAATCTTGAGATTTTGCTCACCTGAGGTAGAGTATCTCATGATAAGCTGTAGACCAAAGTATTTACCAAGAGAGTTTTCATCTATATTTTTCGTAGCTGTCTATATATCACCACAACTTGATGCTGGCACTAAAACAGCATTCAAGGAGCTGTATACGCCCATAACCAAACAGGACCACACTGTTAAAACTGTTACTTGGATCTAACTCAATAAAATTAAGACAACATTTTCCAACTACTTTTTTCAAGTTTAGTGAACTAACTGATATTTTGAGTAAGGACAACTTAATAATATGCATTTCAATGTATGCAAAAAGATTACGTAGCAATTTCAGAAAAAGCCAATATATTGAGTGCAATCAATGTAAAAAATATCAGCATATTATACACATTAGACTTAATTAAAATAGGTAAAATTTAACTGAAAAAATACTAGTTAATGTCCTGATTTATTAATTTTGACCATTTTGCCCTTTCTTTGTTTTGGAAGTGCAAACGGCTTCAAATAATGAGTTGCTATTATGTCAATTCCCAACATTTATTAAATTATTGCCATATGTAAAACAGTAGCAATGAGCTGGACAGTATAAACAATAACATCTGTATTCATGCATTTAAGAAAGCATGGCTTCAGCAAATAAAGTGCAGGTTAGTGGAACACCTTCACAGTACAGTTTTTCACTGTGTACATACATAATGTTACAACATTTAAATATCAAGTTAACAGGCACTTTTGTAACAATGCACAAGCCATATCCAAACAGTAGCAATGAGCTGGACAGTATAAACAATCAAGAACATCTGTTCTCATGCATTAAACAAAGCATGACCTCAGCTTGTAAAGTGCTGGTTAGTAAAACACCTTAAAGGGATAGTTCACTTCAAAATGAAAATTCTGTCATTTACTCACCCTCAGGTTGTTTCAAGCCTGTATGAATTTCTTTCTTCTGCTGAACACAAAGGAAGATATTTTGAAGAATGTCAGTAACCAAACAGTTAACTGGACCCATTGACTTCCATAGTAGGAAAAAAAATACAATGGAAGTCAATGGGTCCAGTTAACTGTTTGGTTACTGACATTCTTCAAAATATCTTCCTTTGTGTTCAGCAGAAGAAAGAAATTCATACAGGCTTGAAACAACCTGAGGGTGAGTAAATGACAGAATGTTCATTTTAAAGTGAACTATCCCTTTAACAGTACAGTGTGTACATAATATTGAAACATTTTAACACTAACATTACAGGTCACAAGCATGAGCATCTGACCTCAACTTAGCATAATACAATAGCATAATACCTTCACAGTGTGTGAATATTTAGAAACATATTTAGTCAAACATCTCACTGATCTCACATACTGACCAGTTTTTAAAGTGCAGCTTCACAGCAGGTCTATTTTGTGTGTATAAAATATTAACTTTTTTTCACACCAGAAAGTATGACCTGCAGCATAGTATAAAACATGACAAGGATAAACCATTACATCCTGAAAAATTCTACGTTATGTCCAATGTATAATGATGTTGAACAGACAAAGAAAACAGCTGTTCACAAGTGCAGAGTGACAGTCATGTCTGAGTGCCTGGGCAAGGAGCTTGTTTTTCAGGGTCATGAACTTGGGGCTTGGTTTTGGGCGCAGTGTGTCAAGTCCCAAAAAAAGACTTTGAAACACCTCAAATGTTTTGGAAAGCTTGGATGCATACTCCAGATTAAGTGCATATGTCAACCCAAGTAGGAAGCAGCATGCTTTGGCCAGATTTCCAAGATTGGTAAAGACTGGTATTCCCTCAATGATGATTCCTACCGCATCTGGCTCACGGCAGACATAGATGCTCATATTCTTCATTTTCAGGTCCTCATGAACAGTGGTCTCTGCAACCCCCTTTGAGATAAAAGATTAAGTATTTAAGACAAACAATCTAATTTGTTGATGATAAAACCTCCACCCCTACCTACCAAATGCTGGTTCAGTCAGTTCACATTAGAGGGTAACTCTCGCCAAACTGTAACCTAGGCTCTTTTTGTTAATCTACCCGAGTCAAACTTTCGTGTAAAAGCATAATTATAATGGAAACGCCACTTTTAAGATTGACTGTATTTTCATTTTAGGTCAAAATGCCTTTTGAATGGGAGTGCTAGGGGCGCTACAATGATAGCATCAACTTATAGCTATATTTTAAAACACTAAGGCGGCTCGACACAACATACAACTGTGCTCGAAGTATCTACACGTGAACTCGAGCATTGAGAACATTGTGTACACAAAGTTGACTAAAAAGAAAGGTTTTCTACGACTCACTTTATCAGTTAGTGTTTCCGGTGGCTGGAATTTTGTCAGTCGAAAGTAGTCGATCTCCGAATGCAAGGATTGGATTTGCACAATTCTTCCAGCAAAGATGTAACAACAGTGTCATCAATGGTTTGGTTATTTTTCATAAAATGTGAAACAATGATACTTTTAACTGAAGATATGCGTGCAGAATTAGCTATGAAGTGAAGATCATCAACCAATTCATCAATGCACCGAACTGAAACATTATGAAGTATCTCTCATTTCAACAAGAGGGATGCTTTAGATAGATAGATAGATAGATAGATAGATAGATAGATAGGTACTTTATTGATCCCCCGGGGGGGAAATTTCATTATCAAGCAGCTACAACAAAACACAGGGCAGGTGCAAAATGCCACAACGAAAGTACACAAAAGACAGATACACGGTACATGATACATAGAGCGGCAGTATGAAAAAGTATAGAAATACAAGATATCTGGAGTGCAAAAAAATAAAAGCTATAAAAAAGACATTGCATAGTATGGGTGGTTGGCTGAATATGTACACTATACATTGGTGGATGTTGGATGGTTAACTATACTATACAGGTCGATGGCAGAGAAATACTTCAGTAGCTAAAAATGCGTATGATATGAGCGAGGGAAATAATAATAGTTTACTTAATAGACAGACTGGGTAAATGAACAGGTAAGTGAACATTTTGCATGGTTAAATTAGCTGTACAGTTAGGTATACAGTTATATTTACAGATAAGTGAATACTTGCATGGTTACACAAACTGTACAGGTAAATGACAGGAAGAGATACTTAAATAGCTAAATGTGTGTATGATATCATTTGGGGTAATAATAGTAATTCCCTTAAAATACAGTCCTTAGTGCGCAGGGTTTAATTACAGACAACTGCACGTATTGCACATTCGATATACTAAAAGCAATGAGAAAAGGTGCAACTGGCAGGATACTAATATGCATTCCTGAGTGAATGCCTACGTAAGTTAGGTCCAAGAATTACTAGCAATATTGCACGTGATATGATATAACAACTGTACATGAGTATGTATATACAGACCTGTATGAATAAATAGGTCCTGAGTGGATGAGTGCTGACGGACCAGAGTTACTCACGGATGGATGCATAATTGTTAAACTAGGTCCTAGCACCCCAACAGTTCCAGATCCGGTGAGGCATTATATAGTCTAATAGCCGCCCGGCAGGAAGGACCTCCTGTAGCGCTCTCTGGCACACCGTGGTGGGATCAGTCTGTGACTGAAAGTGCTCCTCTGCGTCATAACCATAGCGTGCAGAGGGTGAGTGACGTTGTCCATGATGGCCAGCAGTTTGGCCAGGATCCGTCTCTCCGCCACCTCCTCTAGAGTGTCAAGGCTCATCCCCAGGACAGAGCTAGCCTTCCTGATCAGCTTATTTACACGAGAAGCATCACCGGCTTTGATGTTTGCTCCCCAGCACACCACTGCAAAAAAGATGGCACTGGCCACCACAGACTGGTAGAAGGTATGCAGTAGTTTACTGCACACGTTGAAGGACCTGAGCCTCCTCAGAAAGTAGAGTCAGCTCTGGCCCTTTTTGTACAGGGCCCCGGTGTTACCGGCCCATTCCAGCCTGTTGTCCATATGGACTCCCAGGAACTTGTATGACCCAACCATTTCCACATCCATCCCCTGTATAGGGACTGCAGTCAGTTGTGCCTTGGTTCTCCTGAAGTCCACCACCATCTCCTTTGTTTTGCTGATGTTGAGCTGAAGGTGGTTCTGCTCACACCACAACACAAAGTCACTGATTGTGCTCCTGTACTCCTCCTCCTGCCCACCCCTGATGCACCCTACAATAGCAGAGTCATCCGAGAACTTCTGTAGGTGACATGTTTCAGAGTTATATCTGAAGTCTGAGGTGTAGAGGGTGACAGGACCGTTCCCTGGGGGTCCCTGTGTTGCTAACTGCCCGTTCTGACACACAGCTCTGTAGTCGCACAAATTGTGGCCTACCGGTCAGGTAGTCCGTGACCCAGGAGACTAAGGGTGCTTCCACTTTCATCCTCCTCATCTTCTCACCCAGTAGCAGGGGCTGAATGGTATTGAAGGCACTGGAGAAGTCAAAAAACATAACCCTCACAGTGCAACCTGCGTTGTCCAGGTGAGAGTAGGCCCTCTGCAGAAGGTAGATGATTGCATCATCCACCCCGATGTTGCGCTGGTATGCAAACTGCAGGGGGTCCATTGATGAACACACCAGGGGTCTGAGGTGAGCGAGGACTAACCTTTCCAGGGTCTTCATGATGTGGGATGTTAGCGCTACAGGTCTGAAGTCATTCAGGACAGTGGGGTGTGCCTTCTTGGGCACTGGGACGAGGCAGGATGTTTTCCACAGCACAGGGACCCTTTCTAGGCTCAGGCTAAGGTTGAAAAGACGCTGGAGTATTCCACACAGTTGGTCAGCACAGACCCTCAGCACCCTTGGGCTGATGCCATCAGGGCCCGTCGCTTTCCACTGATGTAGTCTCTCCAGCTCTCTCTTCACTTGGTTGTTGGTGAAAGCCAGCCCAGGTGGGGAGGTGGGGGGAAGGGGGGTGTTGAGGATCAGTCCAGAGGGAGCAGGGGCGGAGGTGGGGTCACTGATTGTCTCAGCAGAGGTGCTGTGAGCAAAGTGGGGGTGGGACAGCCGTGAGGGTGTGTGGTCTGGGGAGCTGGAGGGGAGGTGGACAGGGCCAATATCGAACCTGTTAAAAAATTGGTTCAGCTCATTGGCTCTCTCCTGGGTCCCCTCCGTCTGCCCACTGTTTGACTTTTTGAAGCCAGTGATATTTCTCATACCCTTCCACACCTCTCTCACCTGGCTCTGCCTCAGCTTGTCCTCCATCTTCTCCTTATACCCTCTCTTCCCCTCAGCAATCCGCATCTTCAGCTCCCTCTGGACGCATTTCAATTTGTCCTTGTCCCTCTCCTTGAAGGCCCTCTTCTTCTCATTCAGCAGGGCCTTCAGGTCGCTGGTGACCCAGGGTTTATTGTTTGGGAAACAGCGTACCTTCCTGATGGGTACAGTGTTGTCTACACAAAAATTTATTAATTTTACAACTACATTGCTTCCATCTTCCTCTTCATAGAGTGCATTAGTGCTACTGCCTTCATGAGTAGCATCATTGTGGACCTCATCCTCTTCAGAGGCTTCAAAATCAAGTGCTTCCTCTGGTAACCCACAGATAATCTCTGGTTTGAAATCTTGTGATGTATGTGGAGTATGCTTCCTGTGTTTGTGTTGCAAACGTCCCATACACATTTGTTTGGTGATCACATCCTATGAAGACACACTTAACAGTCTCGTTATTCTTGAGATGATGAACTATGTGTTCAAAAAAATCAATTTCATTGTGAAATCCAGGGTTTTGACACAAAGGGCAGGTAAATGAAAGACTTGTTGTGGTGAGTTAAAGGATTTAGCTTCTGGGTGGTTTCTTGAGGTGAGAGCAGAAGGAACTCCAGGGTTTAAAAGAACATGGGCAATCTATATGAATACAAGGCAAGGCATGGCTGTGTCCAGAAGTCCCATGATGCAGTCTATAACACTTTGACATGTCACTCTTTCCTGGTACCACAGTGCTGCACAATGTACAGGGCCGTCCCATCTGGCAATGGGGAGGTTAGTTACCTCTAGCGTTTTAATACAAGCCTGATAAAAGCCCTTTAAAAAATACACTTAAAATACAAGTGAAGATTATCCTGCTGAACAAGACAAGAATGATTAACTTTAAGTTAATCACAGAACTTATTTTAGAAAATAATCTGTAAAAACCCCACTTTATGTGACGATATCATCATACAGCACCTACAGGCAGTTAACTAATTACAATACTGGGAGGAGGGAGGTTAATACAAATACATTAGTCAAAAAATCTCCTCACTTAAACAGATGGTTTTAAAATGCATCAACAAAATATAACGGATATTTGCCTTAACTATGCTTTACCATAATTAAACAGCTTTGGTCTAATTGTGATGGTTAGATAAATTACTTGTAAACTGTCTTACCAAAATGTTAGTGGAACAACTGGAATTACTGCAAAGTGTGAGATGTGTGAATGTGTCACAGTGCGACCGACAAACACGTGTGAAGCATGCTGGATGAGGAGAAACGGGCCCGGAGCTGGAGCACCGCCGTGGAGGTGGACCTGGAGCACCGCCGTGGAGGTGGACCTGGAGCACCGCCGTGGAGGTGGACCTGGAGCACCGCCATGGAGGTGGACCTGCGGCCGGTCTAGGTGTATGTCGGGCTGTGCGCTGATCCACAAGCTAACAGTGCCCACACTCATAGTGGCACATGTCTGCTCCCTCATCACTGTGGTTTGGGTTAGATTGTGTACTCGACAGTAACTGCTGCTATGGCACATTCATTTCCAACCGACGATAATCACTTAGCTGTGTCTGTGTGTGTTTACAAACAGCTCTGAAACATTAATCACACAAAGACAACATTACTTATACAACGCACACACACGTAGATGAATACAGTATGTGACTCAAGTTAACGGACTGTTTGAGATTAAGCACATTCACAGTTGGCGGTCATCGACAGAGCGATTGCACAACACAAACACGTTAGGGTCAAATCTAACTTAACAATACAAAGAGTTACTTACATGAGGTACGTGAAGTAGAAATGATCCGGCTCCGTGGAAAACCCCGTTGGAATAAACTTGTGGAACAGAGAGAGTGAAGGATTTGCCCGGGCTTGCTGCCGTTGCTGCAGGTGGTCCTGTCTTTTTACGTCTGACATAAACTTTTAAACTTTTGTAAAATCAATTTATGGTGACAATTAACTAAATTTTATTATAGAAAATATTCACACGTTTTACTTTTTGATAACTCAAAACTCATCCAGAGACTCATCCAGACTCATCCAGAGACTCATCCAGAGACTCATCCAGAGACTCATCCAGACTCATCCAGAGACTCATCCAGAGACTCATCCAGAGACTCATCCAGAGACTCATCCAGACTCATCCAGAGACTCATCCAGAGGCTCATCCAGAGACTCATCCAGAGGCTCATCCAGAGACTCATCCAGAGGCTCATCCAGAGACTCATCCAGAGACTCATCCAGAGACTCATCCAGAGGCTCATCCAGAGACTCATCCAGAGACTCATCCAGAGACTCATCCAGACTCATCCAGAGACTCATCCAGAGACTCATCCAGAGACTCATCCAGAGGCGGCGCTCTTAGTGGTCGGGGACTTTAATGCAAGGAAACTCAAATCCATAATGTGTCTGTATCTATATAATGTGTCTGTATCTTTATAATGTGTCTGTATCTATATAATGTGTCTGTATCTATATAATGTGTCTGTATCTATATAATGTGTCTGTATCTATTAATGTGTCTGTATCTACATTGACTCTGTACTGGTACCCCTGTATATAGCCTCCTCACATTGACTGTAAGGTCTACACCTGTTGTATTGTTGGTTAAGGGTTTGTAGGTAAGCATTTCACTGTAAGGTCTACACCTGTTGTATTGTTGGTTAAGGGCTTGTTAGTAAGCATTTCACTGTAAGGTCTACACCTGTTGCATTGTTGGTTAAGGGCTTGTTAGTAAGCATTTCACTGTAAGGTCTACACCTGTTGTATTGTTGGTTAAGGGCTTGTTAGTAAGCATTTCACTGTAAGGTCTACACCTGTTGTATTGTTGGTTAAGGTCTTGTTAGTAAGCATTTCACTGTAAGGTCTACACCTGTTGTATTGTTGGTTAAGGGCTTGTTAGTAAGCATTTCACTGTAAGGTCTACACCTGTTGTATTGTTGGTTAAGGGCTTGTTAGTAAGCATTTCACTGTAAGGTCTACACCTGTTGTATTGTTGGTTAAGGGCTTGTTAGTAAGCATTTCACTGTAAGGTCTACACCTGTTGTATTGTTGGTTAAGGGCTTGTTAGTAAGCATTTCACTGTAAGGTCTACACCTGTTGTATTGTTGGTTAAGGGTTTGTAAGTAAGTATTTCACTGTAAGGTCTACACCTGTTGTATTCGGCGCATGTGACAAATAACATTTGATTTGATTTGATTAAATGTTATTTTTGGCAGTGTAACAAAGCTACTTTTTTTTTTGCGTACCCCGACGGCATTGCTCGTACCCCAGTTTGGGAATAGCCGGATTAGTTCAAACCCTTACAGATGACATGCACAGGAGAGAGACATATGAGTACATACCACTATCATGAGGATGTGCAAAAAGTAAGCTTTTAAGGTTCATTTGATTTAATTTCAAAATACATGTTGCTTGAAATAAAGTTGCATTGTGTTTGCTTCATGTTATGGATCATCCTGGTGTAATTATATGCAGTTCAACATTATGACCACATGGTGTCAGCACTAGCATTTGTATTATAGTCTAGTTTTACTACATGTAAACAAACAACTAGCTGGGTCTCGTAACATGAAGTCGATAAGACATGTCTAGCACAAACTAGCGGTCAATTAAAACTACAGTATGTTTCTTATTTGAAACTAAGTGGGCAACACCTGATTAAAATATTGTTGCATTTAGGAGGAAGCAGCCCTTACGAAAAAATATTGCAGTCAGAGTGCATTCAAAATAACACCTTTATTTTTCAATCTCTGCGCCCAAAATACCACAGTTGACTGCAGTTACTGCACTTTTACTGCAGTTTCAAAACTGGTTGGTGAGGGGGAGAGAGAGGTTGGTGAGGGGGGAGAGAGAGGTTGGTGACGGGGGAGAGAGAGGTTGGTGACGGGGAGAGGTTGGTGAGGGGGAGAGAGAGGTTGGTGACAGGGAGAGGTTGGTGAGGGGGAGAGAGAGGTTGGTGAGGGGGAGAGAGAGGTTGGTGACGGGGAGAGAGAGGTTGGTGACGGGGAGAGGTTGGTGAGGGGGAGAGAGAGGTTGGTGACGGGGGAGAGAGAGGTTGGTGAGGGGGAGAGAGAGGTTGGTGAGGGGGAGAGAGAGGTTGGTGAGGGGGAGAGGTTGGTGAGGGGGAGAGAGAGGTTGGTGACGGGGAGAGGTTGGTGAGGGGGAGAGAGAGGTTGGTGACGGGGAGAGAGAGGTTGGTGAGGGGGAGAGGTTGGTGAGGGGGAGAGAGAGGTTGGTGACGGGGAGAGAGAGGTTGGTGACGGGGAGAGAGAGGTTGGTGAGGGGGAGAGGTTGGTGAGGGGGAGAGAGAGGTTGGTGAGGGGGAGAGAGAGGTTGGTGAGGGGGAGAGAGAGGTTGGTGACGGGGAGAGGTTGGTGAGGGGGAGAGAGAGGTTGGTGAGGGGGAGAGAGAGGTTGGTGACGGGGAGAGGTTGGTGAGGGGGAGAGAGAGGTTGGTGACGGGGAAGAGAGAGGTTGGTGAGGGGGAGAGAGAGGTTGGTGACGGAGAGAGGGAGAATGGTGAGGGGGAGAGAGAGGTTGGTGAGGGAGAGAGGGAGAATGGTGAGGGGGAGAGAGAGGTTGGTGAGGGGGAGAGGGAGAATGGTGACAGGGGAGGAGAGGTTGGTAGGGGGAGAGAGGTTGGTGAGGGGGAGAGAGAGGTTGGTGAGGGAGAGAGGGAGAATGGTGACAGGGAGAGAGAGGTTGTGAGGGGGAGAGAGAGGTTGGTGAGGGAGAGAGGGAAAATGGTGACAGGGAGAGAGAGGTTGTGAGGGGGAGAGAGAGGTTGGTGAGGGAGAGAGGGAAAATGGTGACAGGGAGAGAGAGGTTGTGAGGGGGAGAGAGAGGTTGGTGAGGGGGAGAGGTTGGTGAGGGGGAGAGAGAGGTTGGTGAGGGGGAGAGAGAGGTTGGTGACGGGGAGAGGTTGGTGAGGGGGAGAGAGAGGTTGGTGAGGGGGAGAGAGAGGTTGGTGAGGGGGAGAGAGAGGTTGGTGACGGGGAGAGGTTGGTGAGGGGGAGAGAGAGGTTGGTGACGGGGAAGAGAGAGGTTGGTGAGGGGGAGAGAGAGGTTGGTGACGGAGAGAGGGAGAATGGTGAGGGGGAGAGAGAGGTTGGTGAGGGAGAGAGGGAGAATGGTGAGGGGGAGAGAGAGGTTGGTGAGGGGGAGAGGGAGAATGGTGACAGGGGAGGAGAGGTTGGTAGGGGGAGAGAGGTTGGTGAGGGGGAGAGAGAGGTTGGTGAGGGAGAGAGGGAGAATGGTGACAGGGAGAGAGAGGTTGTGAGGGGTAGAGAGAGGTTGGTGAGGGAGAGAGGGAAAATGGTGACAGGGAGAGAGAGGTTGTGAGGGGGAGAGAGAGGTTGGTGAGGGAGAGAGGGAAAATGGTGACAGGGAGAGAGAGGTTGTGAGGGGGAGAGAGAGGTTGGTGAGGGGGAGAGGTTGGTGAGGGGGAGAGAGAGGTTGGTGAGGGGGAGAGAGAGGTTGGTGACGGGGAGAGGTTGGTGAGGGGGAGAGAGAGGTTGGTGAGGGGGAGAGAGAGGTTGGTGAGGGGGAGAGAGAGGTTGGTGACGGGGAGAGGTTGGTGAGGGGGAGAGAGAGGTTGGTGACGGGGAAGAGAGAGGTTGGTGAGGGGGAGAGAGAGGTTGGTGACGGAGAGAGGGAGAATGGTGAGGGGGAGAGAGAGGTTGGTGAGGGAGAGAGGGAGAATGGTGAGGGGGAGAGAGAGGTTGGTGAGGGGGAGAGGGAGAATGGTGACAGGGGAGGAGAGGTTGGTAGGGGGAGAGAGGTTGGTGAGGGGGAGAGAGAGGTTGGTGAGGGAGAGAGGGAGAATGGTGACAGGGAGAGAGAGGTTGTGAGGGGGAGAGAGAGGTTGTGAGGGGGAGAGAGGGTGATAGTGGGGTAATTAATGCTGCTAGCTAACTTTTGATATAAACAATGTAACCATCAAACATTGGATTCGTATGCTAGCTACATTTAGTTGAGCTATATTGTTGGATCTCATGAAATACATTTTTGCTGGCTAGCCAACTAACTAGCTAGCTAGCAATTATGGCGAGCTGCAGTTCCGGATGTTTACTGGGGAACCTCTTGGTTGCGCATGCATAAATAATGTGCTATTGTTTTGACAGTTGAAAAGGTCTATAGGCTAAAATGGCTACCAGCTAGTCATTGTTTATCCTCACCAATATGGTGACCAGTGACGTCATTAGGTCTAGAGTCACTTCCTGGCCACACAAAGATTGCTGCTGGTCACTTATTAGCATTGCTATCCATAGCATCCTAACCCACTAGCCACTAACCATAGAGCTAATGTGCCTACTAGCCATTTGTCTACTAGCCTAGTGTGCTAGCCTCCACCGTACATACCGTGTGCTACTCTGCTAGTTGGCCCTGTATATAGTATGCTATGCTATCCCCTCTACTAGACCCTGTACATAGTGTGTCTATTGTCTGCCATGTTCTGCCTATTAGCCCAGTGCTATTAGCAGCTATATAATACTGCCTAGCCATCACTGCTGTTATTTCTGTGCTGCTTATATAGCATTTGTTTTACGGCTAGCCTATAGCCCTGCTATTTCACTACTGCTACTACTGCTAGCCTGTATTGCTATACTACTATTAGCCTGACATTACACTGCTGTGTACTACTGCTAGCCTGTATTGCTATACTACTATTAGCCTGACATTACACTGCTGTGTACTACTGCTAGCCTGTATTGCTATACTACTATTAGCCTGACATTACACTGCTGTGTACTACTGCTAGCCTGTATTGCTATACTACTATTAGCCTGACATTACACTGCTGTGTACTACTGCTGGCATAGCGTTGTTATTGCATTGCTATTATTCATTAGCCTGCTATTACTGCTGTGTAAAACATTTACTAAAGGAAACCGTGTGTGGTAATAAATGTGTGTTCTGTCTCATACTGGTCATTTACATCCTCTAACCGGGGCACTGGTACAGTCTAAACCGACAGTCCTCTATCAGCCAACCACCTTATAAAAGATCCAACAACAACAGGAGTTCTTAAAAAGTCAAAACTTGTATTGTGCAGACAATAAATAGTGCTTACAAAGGGATGGTTGTCTGACATGTTGTTCAGACCGACATGGTCTCCTCTTACCAACAGAATAATAATAATAATAATAATAATAATAATAATTAATGAACAGGTTGATATGAAACTCCCTGCAGTCCAGCCCAGAGAGACAGATGCCTGGGTGCTGGGGGGGAGAATAGCATTTAGGGTAGTAAAATTATCCCGATTTCATGAAACCACACCTCTCCTCATCTCTCCACACCTCTCCTCATCTCTCCACACTTCTCCTCATCTCTCCACACCTCTCCTCATCTCTCCACACCTCTCCTCATCTCCCCACACTTCTCCTCATCTCTCCACATCTCTCCACACCTCTCCTCATCTCTCCACACTTCTCCTCATCTCTCCACACTTCTCCTCATCTCTCCACATCTCCCCACACCTCCCCACAATTCTCCTCATCTCCCCACACCTCTCCTCATCTCCCCACACCTCTCCTCATCTCTCCACACCTCTCATCTCCCCACACTTCTCCTCATCTCCCCACACTTCTCCTCATCTCCCCACACCTCATCATCTCCTCACAATTCTCCTCATCTCCCCACACTTCTCCTCATCTCCCCACACTTCTCCTCATCTCCCCACACCTCCCCACATCTCTCCACACCTCTCCACACCTCTCCTCATCTCTCCACATCTCCCCACACCTCTCCTCATCTCTCCACATCTCTCCACACCTCTACTCATCTCTCCTCTGCCAGTGTCTACAAGGCCATCATTCGTAAATGCTTTCAAAGAGTCTGTTATTTTAAAAAAATGTCTCTGTTAGTATGGCAGACGCGACCTGGCATCTTCTGTCCTCTGACATAGAGATGGCCTCCTCAAGGTCTGTGTTCCTATGGGCCTTGGTCAAAAGTAGTGCACTATATAGGGAATATGGTGCCATTTGAGACATAACCTGGCGTCTCCTCCATCCCCTGACTTATGGAAACAAGGTTATAAATTAACATTTTCAGATTTTCCTCTGAAGGAGATGAGCTGTTTCCTCTGAGCAGGTTGGAGGTAGCCTGGTGGAACCAGCCTGACCGCTGTCTCTCAGCAGGTTGGAGGTAGCCTGGTGGAACCAGCCTGATCGCTGTCTCTCAGCAGGTTGGAGGTAGCCTGGTGGAACCAGCCTGATCGCTGTCTCTCAGCAGGTTGGAGGTGGCCTGGTGGAACCAGCCTGATCGCTGTCTCTGAGCAGGTTGGAGGTAGCCTGGTGGAACCTGCCTGATCGCTGTCTCTGAGCAGGTTGGAGGTAGCCTGGTGTAACCAGCCTGATCGCTGTCTCTGAGCAGGTTTGAGGTAGCCTGGTGCAACAAGCCTGATCGCTGTCTTCACCATTCTGTTTCACTCCAAGAATCATTCTAGCCTTTCTACAATAGATGAGGGTTTGGAATAAGCCAAGAAAAAAGTTGGTCCAATCAACATCCTCTCAGAAATGGTGGGTGGGGCATATTGCAATCCTCTGATTAGTTGATGAGTAGGTTTTTAATACTGCCCCTCATTACAGACATCGGCTCAAACTGCGCCAATAAGGAGTAATGCTAGAGTTATATGTGAAGTGAAATAGAATGGTGACCCAGCGATCAGGCTGGTTCCACTGGGCTACCTCCAACCTGCT
>CM042410.1:1789551-1834551 GCA_023634145.1 Thymallus thymallus
CAGCAGTGATTTTGGCCCACTCCTCCATACAGACCTTCTCCAGATCCTTCAGGTTTCGGGGCTGTCGCTGGGCAATACGGACTTTCAGCTCCCTCCAAAGATGTTCTATTGGGTTCAGGTCTGGAGACTGGCTAGGCCACTCCAGGACCTTGAGATGCTTCTTACGGAGCCACTCCTTAGTTGCCCTGGCTGTGTGTTTCGGGTCGTTGTCATGCTGGAAGACCCAGCCACGACCCATCTTCAATGCTCTTACTGAGGGAAGGAGGTTCTTGGCCAAGATCTCGCGATACATGGCCCCATCCATCCTCTCCTCAATACGGTGCAGTCGTCCTGTCCCCTTTGCAGAAAATCATCCCCAAAGAATGATGTTTCCACCTCCATGCTTCACGGTTGGGATGGTGTTCTTGGGGTTGTACTCATCCTTCTTCTTCCTCCAAACACGGCGAGTGGAGTTTAGACCAAAAAGCTCTATTTTTGTCTCATCAGACCACATGACCTTCTCCCATTCCTCCTCTGGATCATCCAGATGGTCATTGGCAAACTTCAGACGGGCCTGGACATGCGCTGGCTTGAGCAGGGGGACCTTGCGTGCGCTGCAGGATTTTAATCCATGACGGCGTATTGTGTTACTAATGGTTTTCTTTGAGACTGTGGTCCCAGCTCTCTTGGTGGATGGTTAACTATACTATACAGGTCGATGGCAGAGAAATACTTAAATAGCTAATAGTGCGTATGATATAAGTGAGGGTAATAATAGTTTACTTAATGTACAGACTGGGTAAATGAACAGGTAAGTGAATATTTTGCATGGTTAAATTAACTGTACAGGTAAATATACAGTTATATTTACAGGTAAGTGAATATTTGCATGGTTACATTAACTGTACAGGTAAATGACAGGAAGAGATACTTAAATAGCTAAATGTGTGTATGATATAATTTGGGGTAATAATAGTAATTCCCTTAAAATACAGTCCTTAGTGCGCAGGGTTTAATTACAGACAACTGCACGTATTGCACATTCGATATACTAAAAGCAATGAGAAAAGATACAACTGACAGGATGCTAATATGAATTCCTGGGTGAATGACTACGTAAGTTAAGTCCAAGAATTACTTACAATATTGCACATGATATGATAACAACTGTACATGAATATGTATATACAGACCTGAATGAATAAATAAGTCCTGAGTGAATGAGTGATTACAGACCAGAGTTACTCACGGATGGATGCACAATTGTTAAACTAGGTCCTAACATCCCAACAGTTCCAGGTCTGTGTTGACAACGGCACGGCACCCCGGTGAGGCATTAAATAGTCTAATAGCCGCCGGCAGGAAGGACCTCCTGTAGCGCTCTCTGGCACACCGTGGTGGGTTCAGTCTGTGACTGAAGGTGCTCCTCTGCGTCATAACCATGGCATGCAGAGGGTGGGTGACGTTGTCCATGATGGCCAGCAGTTTGGCCAGGATCCGTCTCTCCGCCACCTCCTCTAGAGTGTCAAGGCTAATCCCCAGAACAGAGCTAGCCTTCCTGATAAGCTTATTAACCCGAGAAGTATCACCAGCCTTTATGTTGGCGCCCCAGCACACCACTGCAAAAAAGACACTCACTACCTTGTACCCCTGAACAATGACTTGGTACCAGTACCCCCTGTATATAGTCCCCTAACAATGACTTGGTACCAGTACCCCCTGTATATTGTCTCCTAACAATGACTTGGTACCAGTACCCCCTGTATATAGTCTCCTAACAATGACTTGGTACCAGTACCCCCTGTATATAGTCTCCTAACAATGACTTGGTACCAGTACCCCCTGTATATAGTCTCCTAACATTGACTTGGTACCAGTACCCCCTGTATATAGTCCCCTAACAATGACTTGGTACCAGTACCCCCTGTATATAGTCCCCTAACAATGACTTGGTACCAGTGCCCCCTGTATATAGTCTCCTAACAATGACTTGGTACCAGTACCCCCTGTATATAGTCTCCTAACAATGACTTGGTACCAGTACCCCCTGTATATAGTCTCCTATCAATGACTTGGTACCAGTACCCCCTGTATATAGTCTCCTAACAATGACTTGGTACCAGTACCCCCTGTATATAGTCTCCTAACAATGACTTGGTACCAGTACCCCCTGTATATAGTCTCCTAACATTGACTTGGTACCAGTACCCCCTGTATATTGTCTCCTAACAATGACTTGGTACCAGTACCCCCTGTATATAGTCTCCTAACAATGACTTGGTACCAGTACCCCCTGTATATAGTCTCCTAACAATGACTTGGTACCAGTACCCCCTGTATATAGTCTCCTAACAATGACTTGGTACCAGTACACCCTGTATATAGCATATATATATATATATAGTAACAATGTATTGTTGGTTAAGGGTTTGTAGGTCAGCATTTCACTGTAAGGTCTACACCTGTTGTATTATTGGTTAAGGACTTGTTAGTAAGCATTTCACTGTAAGGTCTACACCTGTTGTATTGTTGGTTAAGGTCTTGTTAGTAAGCATTTCACTGTAAGGTCTACACCTGTTGTATTGTTGGTTAAGGGCTTGTTAGTAAGCATTTCACTGTAAGGTCTACACCTGTTGTATTGTTGGTTAAGGGCTTGTAGGTAAGCATTTCACTGTAAGGTCTACACCTGTTGTATTGTTGGTTAAGGGCTTGTAGGTAAGCATTTCACTGTAAGGTCTACACCTGTTGTATTATTGGTTAAGGACTTGTTAGTAAGCATTTCACTGTAAGGTCTACACCTGTTGTATTGTTGGTTAAGGTCTTGTTAGTAAGCATTTCACTGTAAGGTCTACACCTGTTGTATTGTTGGTTAAGGGCTTGTTAGTAAGCATTTCACTGTAAGGTCTACACCTGTTGTATTGTTGGTTAAGGGCTTGTAGGTAAGCATTTCACTGTAAGGTCTACACCTGTTGTATTGTTGGTTAAGGGCTTGTAGGTAAGCATTTCACTGTAAGGTCTACACCTGTTGTATTCGGTGCATGTGACAAATAATGTTTGATTTGATTTGATTAGTTAACTGCACCTCAGATTGCAGCCCAAATAAATGCTTCACAGAGTTCAAGTAACAGACACATCTCAACATCAACTGTCCAGAGGAGACTGTGTGAATCAGGTCGAATTGCTGCAAAGAAACCACTACTAAAGGACACCAATAAGAAGAAGAGACTTGCTTGGGCCAAGAAACACGAGCAATGGACATTAGACTGTTGGAAATGTATCCTTTGGTCTGATGAGTCCAAAAATTATTATTTTTTCCGATTTTTGGTTCCAACCACTGTATCTTTGTGAGACGCAGAGTAGGTGAATGGATGATCTCTGCATGTGTTTTTCCCACCGTGAAGCATGGAGGAGGTGTTATGGTGTGGGGGTGCTTTGCTGGTGACACTGTCTGTGATTTATTTACAATTCAAGACACACTTAACCAGCATGGCTACCACAGCATTCTGCAGCGATACGCCATCCCATCTGGTTTGCACTTAGTGGGACAATCATTTGTTTTTCAACAGGACAATGACCCAACACACCTCCAGGCTGTGTAAGGGCTATTTGACCAAGAAGGAGAGTGATGGAGTGCTGCATCAGATGACCTTGGCTCCACAATCACCCGACCTCAACCCAATAGAGATGGTTTGGGATGAGTTGGACCGCAGAGTGAAGGAAAAGCAGCCAACAAGTGCTCAGCATATGTGGGAACTCCTTCAAGCATTCCAGGTGAAGCTGGTTGAGAGAATTCCAAGAGTGTGCAAAGCTGTCATCAAGGCAAATATATTTTTGTGGTCAATACATGATTACATATGTGTTACTTCATAGTTTTGATGTCTTCACTATTATTCTACAATGTAGAAAAGAGTCAAAATAAAATAAAAACTTTCAATGAGTAGGTGTGTCCAAACTGTTGACTGGTAGTGTATATTAATAACTAACTGTATGTGTTGTTATACTGTATATGAATAAATAACTGTATGTGTTATCCTGTATATGAATAACTAACTGTATGTGTTGTTATACTGTATATGAATAACTAACTGTATGTGTTGTTATACTGTATATGAATAACTAACTATGTGTTGTTATACTGTATATGAATAACTAACTGTATGTGTTGTTGTTCTGTATATTAATAACTAACTGTATGTGTTGTTATACTGTATATGAATAACTAACTGTATGTGTTGTTGTTCTGTATATGAATAACTAACTGTATGTGTTGTTGTTCTGTATATGAATAACTAACTGTATGTGTTGTTGTTCTGTATATGAATAACTAACTGTATGTGTTGTTGTTCTGTATATGAATAACTAACTGTATGTGTTGTTATACTGTATATGAATAACTAACTGTATGTGTTGTTGTTCTGTATATGAATAACTAACTGTATGTGTTGTTATACTGTATATGAATAACTAACTGTATGTGTTGTTGTTCTGTATATGAATAACTAACTGTATGTGTTGTTGTTCTGTATATGAATAACTAACTGTATGTGTTGTTGTTCTGTATATGAATAACTAACTGTATGTGTTGTTGTTCTGTATATGAATAACTAACTGTATGTGTTGTTGTTCTGTATATGAATAACTAACTGTATGTGTTGTTATACTGTATATGAATAACTAACTGTATGTGTTGTTGTTCTGTATATGAATAACTAACTGTATGTGTTGTTATACTGTATATGAATAACTAACTGTATGTGTTGTTGTTCTGTATATGAATAACTAACTGTATGTGTTGTTATACTGTATATTAATAACTAACTGTATGTGTTGTTGTTCTGTATATGAATAACTAACTGTATGTGTTGTTGTTCTGTATATGAATAACTAACTGTATGTGTTGTTGTTCTGTATATGAATAACTAACTGTATGTGTTGTTATACTGTATATGAATAACTAACTGTATGTGTTGTTGTTCTGTATATGAATAACTAACTGTATGTGTTGTTATACTGTATATTAATAACTAACTGTATGTGTTGTTGTTCTGTATATGAATAACTATATGTATGTGTTGTTGTTCTGTATATGAATAACTAACTGTATGTGTTGTTGTTCTGTATATGAATAACTAACTGTATGTGTTGTTGTTCTGTATATGAATAACTAACTGTATGTGTTGTTGTTCTGTATATGAATAACTAACTGTATGTGTTGTTATACTGTATATGAATAACTAACTGTATGTGTTGTTGTTCTGTATATGAATAACTAACTGTATGTGTTGTTATACTGTATATGAATAACTAACTGTATGTGTTGTTGTTCTGTATAAGAATAACTAACTGTATGTGTTGTTATACTGTATATTAATAACTAACTGTATGTGTTGTTGTTCTGTATATGAATAACTAACTGTATGTGTTGTTGTTCTGTATATGAATAACTAACTGTATGTGTTGTTGTTCTGTATATGAATAACTAACTGTATGTGTTGTTGTTCTGTATATGAATAACTAACTGTATGTGTTGTTATACTGTATATTAATAACTAACTGTATGTGTTGTTGTTCTGTATATGAATAACTAACTGTATGTGTTGTTGTTCTGTATATGAATAACTAACTGTATGTGTTGTTGTTCTGTATATGAATAACTAACTGTATGTGTTGTTATACTGTATATGAATAACTAAATGGACGGACGATGTGAGTCTGTCTGAATCCTCTATTCATATAGAATAGCTCTGTCCTCTGAGCGCTAGACAGGAACTATGCTGAATGGTTAGGCAACACACAGTCCTTTGTTGAGCAGGCAGAGTTGTATAACTGTGTCAGACTGGAGGGGGTTCTGGCATCAGCAGAGCAGAGGAGAGCAGAGGAGAGGAGAGGAGAGGAGAGGAGAGGAGAGGAGAGGAGAGGAGAGGAGAGGAGAGGAGAGGAGAGGAGAGGAGAGGAGAGGAGAGGAGAGGAGAGGAGAGCAGAGCTCACGCTAAATGTGTCCTCCTCTCCCTGGTTCTGTGTGATTCAGCAAAACATACAGCTACATTTGAACTTCATTATAGCAGTTAGGGGAGCTAGTGGACTGGAGCTGCAGTCCAGTCACCCATCTGAAATAGCTGTAGGCTTATTACTGTAGAATAATATGCTCACATATGTATAATACATGTACTCACACTGGCCAGGTTACATTAGTTTGTCTATTACCTGAGACACACTGACCAAAGCACATACACTCACCTTGTCAGGTGCTTGCTGGAATTGTGAACCTCCATCTCATTGCTCTTGAACTCATTCAACTCCTTCCGTATTGAGGCCTGAAGAACACAACAATGTCAATAACAACAACAGCACAGTCAACAACAATAACAACAACATCACAGTCAACAATAATTACAACATCACAGGTAACAATAACAACAACATCACAGTCAACAATAACAACAACATCACAGTCAACCACAATAACAACAACAGCACAGCCGTCACAATAACAACAGCAAGTCAACAACAATATCACAGTCAACCACAATAACAACAACATCACAGTCAACCACAATAACAACAACAGCACAGCCGTCACAATAACAACAACAGCTAGTCAACAACAATATCACAGTCAACCACAATAACAACAACAGCACAGTCATCACAATAACAACAACAGCACAGCCGTCACAATAACAACAACAGCAAGTCAACAACAATATCACAGTCAACCACAATAACAACAACAGCACAGCCGTCACAATAACAACAGCAAGTCAACAACAATATCACAGTCAACCACAATAACAACAACATCACAGTCAACCACAATAACAACAACAGCACAGCCGTCACAATAACAACAACAGCAAGTCAACAACAATATCACAGTCAACCACAATAACAACAACAGCACAGTCATCACAATAACAACAACAGCACAGCCATCACAATATCAACCACAGCACAGTCAACAATGACAACAACATCACAGTCAAAAAACAATAACAACATCACAAGTCAACAACAATAACAACAACAGCACAGTCAACAACAACAACAACAACAGAACAGTCAACAACAACAACAACAACAGAACAGTCAACAACAATAACAACAACAGCACAGACAGCCCCAGGTGTTAGAGTGTGTGTGTGTGCGCGCGCACGTGCAAGTTGAGCTGACCTTGTCTGAAGCAGACAGCCTGGTCCAGGGTTTGTCTGTCCTGCGGTCATAGTCTTGAGCCTTGGCCACCTCAACATAGTCACTGAAACGAATCAGTATCTTCCTGTCCCTCAACTCATCTACTGTGGGACGCTGGTTCAACTTCCTGTTGAGTCTCTGTTTGATCTCTCTCCTCTCCTCCTGCTCTGACTGGTCGTTCCTTTCTGGAGGAAAAACACAACAACACAACACATTAGAAACAACATTGACCTGTAACTTGTGCATAACACCTTGTTGCCATAGTAATGTCATAGTTACAGACAGCGCATCCCAGTGCATTCTTTGCCATTACGGGGGATTTTAACCATACATCTCTCTCTTCAACGCTGCCCACGTTCAAACAGTTTGTGAAGTGCCCAACCAGGAATAATAAAACTCTGGACTTGTTATATGCTAATGTGAAGGACGCATACAACTCCACTGCACTCCCTCCCCTCGGTAGATCGGATCACAACCTTGTCCACCTCACCCCACTCTACAGGCCTTTGGTCCAACAGCAGACTGCAACCACCAGGACCATTAGGAGAAGGTCCCCGGAGGCGAATGAGGCCCTACAGGACTGCTTTGAAACAACAGACTGGGATGTGCTCTGTGAGGCTCATGGGGAGGACATTGAAGGACTTACTGACTGCATAACAGACTATATACATTTTTGTGTAGACAACACTGTACCCACCAGGAAGGTACGCTGTTTTCCAATTAATAAACCCTGGGTCAACAGCGACCTGAAGGCCCTGCTGAATGAGAAGAAGAGGGCCTTCAAGGAGGGGGACAGGGACAAATTGAAATGCGTCCAGATGGAGCTGAAGTTGCGGATTGCTGAGGGGAAGAGAGGGTATAAGGAGAAGATGGAGGACAAACTGAGGCAGAGCCAGGTGAGAGAGGTGTGGAAGGGTATGAGAAATATCACTGGCTTCAAAAAGTCAAACAGTGGGCAGACGGAGGGGACCCAGGACAGAGCCAATGAGCTGAACCAATTTTTTAACAGGTTCGATACTGGCCCTGTCCACCTCCCCTCCAGCTCCCCAGACCACACACCCTCACGGCTGTCCCACACCCACGTTGCTCACAACACCTCTTGTTAAGACAATCAGCGACCCCACCTCCGCCCCTGCTCCCTCTGCACTGATCCTCAACACCCCCCTTCCCCCCACCTCCCCACCTGGGCTGGCTTTCACCACCAACCAAGTGAAGAGAGAGCTGGAGAGACTACATCACAGTGGAAAGCGGCGGGCCCTGATGGTATCAGCCCAAGGGTGCTTAGGGTCTGTGCTGACCAACTGTGTGGAATACTCCAGCGACCCTTCAACCTTAGCCTGAGCCTAGAAAGGGTCCCTTGCTGGGGAAAACATCCTGCCTTGTCCCAGTGCCCAAGAAGGCACACCCCACTGTCCTGAATGACTTCAGACCTGTAGCGCTAACATCCCACATCATGAAGACCCTGGAAAGGTTAGTCCTCGCTCACCTCAGACCCCTGGTGTGTACATCACTGGACCCCTTGCAGTTTGCATACCAGCGCAACATCGGGGTGGATGATGCTGATGAGAGTCCAGGTGAGAGTAGGCAGAGGGCCTACTCTCACCTGGACAACGCAGGTTGCACTGTGAGGGTTATGTTTTTTGATTTCTCCAGTGCCTTCAACACCACTCAGCCTCTGCTACTGGGTGAGAAGATGAAGAGGATGAAAGTGGAAGCACCCTTAGTCTCCTGGGTCACGGACTACCTGACCGGTTGGCCACAATTTGTGTGACTACAGAGCTGTGTGTCAGAACGGGCAGTGAGCAACACAGGGGCCCCCCAGGGAACGGTCCTGTCCCCCTTCCTGTTCACCCTCTACACCTCAGACTTCAGATATAACTCTGAAACCTGCCACCTACAGAAGTTCTCGGATGACTCTGCTATTGTAGGGCACAATCAGTGACTTTGTGTTGTGGTGTGAGCAGAACCACCTTCAGCTCAACATCAGCAAAACAAAGGAGATGGTTGTGGACTTCAGGAGAACCAAGGCCCAACCGACTGCAGTCCCTATGCAGGGGATGGATGTGGAAATGGTTGGGTCATACAAGTTCCTGGGAGTCCATAAGGACAACAGGCTGGAATGGGCTGGTAACACCGGTGCCCTGTACAAAAAGGGCCAGAGACGACTCTACTTTCTGAGGAGGTTCAGGTACTTCAATGTGTGCAGTAAACTACTGCATACCTTCTACCAGTCTTCTACCAGTGCCATCTTTTTTGCAGTGGTGTGCTGGGGCGCCAACATAAAGGTTGGTGATGCTTCTCGGGTAAATAAGATGATCAGGAAGGCTAGCTCTGTTCTGGGGATTAACCTTAACACTCTAGAGGAGGTGTCAAGGTTTCCCTTCACAACCTCACAGTGTCTCAGCCATGACAACAGAACAGTTTCCCTTCACAACCTCACAGTGTCTCAGCTATGACAACAGAACAGCTTCCCATAATCTCACAGGCGTGTGTGCGCGCGTGTGTCTGTGTCTGTGTGTGTGTGTGTGTGTGTGTGTCTGTGTCTGTGTCTGGGCTGACCAGCAGACATAACACATATGGAATGAGAGGGAAAACTCTGTCATGTTGGATAAAAGTGTCTGCTATATGGCATATATTATCATATTATTATTATTAATAATAAGATATCCTGTATTATCTAACATATTAGATGACTATTTTTAGTTTGGGAGTTTTAGGGACCAGGATTAGTCCACAGCAGGGAAACTGAAAATAAAAGATATTAAGTGGAACAAAAAGCTCAATTATTTGGTAAAAAATATGGAGTGATATTATGTGTTATAATGTCCCTTCCTTTCTCTAAACCAGTAGTGAAGAGAGCTGGCACAAAATACACATTCTATCTATGCTTAGGCAATGGGATATTTCTCGGCATAATGTGCAAAAACTATTTTGTGATAATTTGAAATACTATTTATCGATAGTAGCCTAATGTTCGACAATAGGTATATTTATTTGTAAAATGTTTTTAAATCAGGAAATGTAGATGCATTTTAAGAAAGCTGCAGTATAAACTGTTCAATGTAACGTGACTGTATCACCATGGCAATAAATATAACTATAATAATGTAATCATGTTGCAGTGAAGCTGTTGGTAGATAAATACTCAGATAAACTATATGCTAAAAAATACTCACGTTTGAGTATGTTCCGACTCTCCAGCTCCTCTACTGCGGGTCTCTGGCTCAGCCGCCTGCGGAGAAACACCAGAATAATGTTCTGAACCATGTTGTTGTTGTCTGATTTTCCGGTTCCCGGTTCTCGGTCCTCCGGCAACAGTCTGACAGACAGACCGTTTCTGCTAGCAGCAGCAGTCAGGATGTCTGAGTCGGAGTGTACAGCCGCTCCACGATCTACATTTCCTAGTGTCCCATCTGGAGTTTACTAGAAACCCTCTTCTGTGACTGAACCAAGAGCGCCTCCACATCGGGGTTCTTTGGCTTATTACGCTACAAACACAAAGTCCCTTATGCAGAATATTTATCCAGTTTTAAAGCGTCCCTTCCCCTTACAAAATATTTCCAAAGATCCAGGATAAAAGTGTGTCAGCGTGACATTGAAGGGAACAGGATGAATTTGTAGCCTATAAGATCTCGTACAGCACAGCAGGACTGAGCTCCGTAAGTGTATATGGTAATATGGTGAGTGCTCTGCTCTAATCTACTCTGCTGTCGGTAATGTATTCTGCCTGCCTACTGACGCGATGCTGCTGTCCACTGTGGAGTGGTGCTGGAGAGCTCTCTGCTTTTACTACAGCGCAGCGGCATAACCGCAAGGAGGAGGGGGGTGTTGCTACGTAGCTAGGAAATTCCCACTCACGCTCCAAACGGTGAAAACCTTGAAAACTGCTGCAGTCAGGGATTCAACATGCAGGCAGACTCCTCTCCTCTCCTCTGATTTCAGAAAGGAGTTTCCTTCTACTAACCTTCTCTGACAGATTCTATTTCTACACGATTCCTAAACTTCTTTAAAAACAGTACAACGGTCAGACAGGCTCCAGAGCTTGCTTTACAGTTAATTTCTTTCTGTAACATGTATACAGTATGATGTATTAATATCCTCTATGGTGTTAGTGTATACAGTATGATTGACTGACTGGTTTAAATGTGATGATGTATTAATATCCTCTATGGTGTTAGTATATACAGTATGATGTATTAATATCCTCTATGGAGTTAGTGTATACAGTATGATTGACTGACTGGTTTAAATGTGATGATGTATTAATATCCTCTATGGTGTTAGTATATACAGTATGATGTATTAATATCCTCTATGGAGTTAGTGTATACAGTATGATGTATTAATATCCTCTATGTTGTTAGTGTATACAGTATGATGTATTAATATCCTCTATGGTGTTAGTGTATACAGTATGATTGACTGACTGGTTTAAATGTGATGATGTATTAATATCCTCTAGGGTGTTAGTGTATACAGTATGATGTATTAATATCCTCTATGTTGTTAGTGTATACAGTATGATGTATTAATATCCTCTATGGTGTTAGTGTATATAGTATGATTGACTGACTGGTTTAAATGTGATGATGTATTAATATCCTCTAGGGTGTCAGTGTATACAGTATGATGTATTCATATCCTCTATGGTGTTAGTGTATACAGTATGATTGACTGACTGGTTTAAATGTGATGATGTATTAATATCCTCTAGGGTGTTAGTGTATACAGTATGATGTATTAATATCCTCTATGGTGTTTGTTTATACAGAATGATGTATTAATATCCTCTATGGTGTTAGTGTATACAGTATGATGTATTCATATCCTCTATGGTGTTAGTGTATACAGTATGATGTATTAATATCCTCTATGGTGTTAGTGTATACAGTATGATGTATTAATATCCTCTATGTTGTTAGTGTATACAGTATGATGTATTAATATCCTCTATGGTGTTAGTGTATATAGTATGATTGACTGACTGGTTTAAATGTGATGATGTATTAATATCCTCTAGGGTGTCAGTGTATACAGTATGATGTATTCATATCCTCTATGGTGTTAGTGTATACAGTATGATTGACTGACTGGTTTAAATGTGATGATGTATTAATATCCTCTAGGGTGTTAGTGTATACAGTATGATGTATTAATATCCTCTATGGTGTTTGTTTATACAGAATGATGTATTAATATCCTCTATGGTGTTAGTGTATACAGTATGATGTATTCATATCCTCTATGGTGTTAGTGTATACAGTATGATGTATTAATATCCTCTATGGTGTTAGTGTATACAGTATGATGTATTAATATCCTCTATGGTGTTAGTGTATACAGTATGATGGACTGACTGTTTTATATGTGATGATGTATTAATATCCTCTATGGTGTTTGTGTATACAGTATGATGTATTAATATCCTCTATGGTGTTAGTGTATACAGTATGATATATTAATATCCTCTATGGTGTTAGTGTATACAGTATGATGTATTAATATCCTCTATGGTGTTAGTGTATACAGTATGATTGACTGACTGGTTTAAATGTGATGATGTATTAATATCCTCTAGGGTATTAGTGTATACAGTATGATGTATTAATATCCTCTATGGTGTTAGTGTATACAGTATGATATATTAATATCCTCTATGGTGTTAGTGTATACAGTATGATGTATTAATATCCTCTATGGTGTTAGTGTATACAGTATGATTGACTGACTGGTTTAAATGTGATGATGTATTAATATCCTCTAGGGTGTTAGTGTATACAGTATGATGTATTAATATCCTCTATGGTGTTAGTGTATACAGTATGATATATTAATATCCTCTATGGTGTTAGTGTATACAGTATGATGTATTAATATCCTCTATGGTGTTAGTGTATACAGTATGATTGACTGACTGGTTTAAATGTTATGATGTATTAATATCCTCTATGGTGTTAGTGTATACAGTATGATGTATTAATATCCTCTATGGTGTTAGTGTATACAGTATGATGTATTAATATCCTCTATGGTGTTAGTGTATACAGTATGATTGACTGACTGGTTTAAATGTGATGATGTATTAATATCCTCTAGGGTATTAGTGTATACAGTATGATGTATTAATATCCTCTATGGTGTTAGTGTATACAGTATGATATATTAATATCCTCTATGGTGTTAGTGTATACAGTATGATGTATTAATATCCTCTATGGTGTTAGTGTATACAGTATGATTGACTGACTGGTTTAAATGTGATGATGTATTAATATCCTCTAGGGTGTTAGTGTATACAGTATGATGTATTAATATCCTCTATGTTGTTAGTGTATACAGTATGATGTATTAATATCCTCTATGGTGTTAGTGTATATAGGTACATAAGGAAGTAAAATGTGATCCCCGACGTGCGTTTTCACCCACTGACACAGTTGACACACATGTCTGCAGACTGGAGCCTCTCCTCAATCACTGGACAATAAAAACTTTCAATTTGAATTGATCCTAACGCTGCAATCACATGGCTTAGTTGTCTTCATAGCCACAGTCACAACTCTTTAGTTCTGAATGAATGTAACCCTCTGAACTTTGTCTGAACACGATGTGCAGACAGACAGATGGACAGTGTTCTGACACAGTGTTCTGACACAGTGTTCTGACACAGTGTTCTGACACGGTGTTCTGACCAATAATGTAGGCCTATATGTCCCTGTCCATCTGTCACTTGTAGTGGTCAGTTCAGTCATCAGGAATATTGATTTCAGTCCAGATCTCTTTGTACGTACACACATCCTTAATATAGCTTTTAACAGCTAGAGTACTACAATACTTCAGAACTATGACGGTGTCTGACAGCATCCCAAATGGCCCTCTATTCCCTATATAGAGCACTACGTTTGACAAGGCCCCATAGGGCTTTGGTTAAGACGTTGTGCCCTGTATAGGGAATAGAGGGCCATTTGGGACATAGAACACTATCAATACATACTGGCTATTTCATAACAGTATGGTCTGCTGACATGTTTCGTGTTCAGAATCCCAGTCATAATAGGACAGGACATATTTTATTGTACACCCCTAGTAAACCTTTTTCTAAAAGGGTTCTTCGGCTGTCCCCATAGGAGAACCCTTATTGGTTCCAGGTACAAATCTTCTGGGTTCCATGTAGAACCCTCTGTGGTAAAGGTTCTACATGGAAGTCAAAACTGAACCTAAAAAAACAGAAGGTTCTTACCAAAGAACCCAGGCCGGGTCAAGGTTGAATTTTCAGGTCCAATCAAAACTATACGCTACATAGTACTGTCATAATAATAGAATGGTATTGATGCAACATGAGCATGACATATTTACAGTGTTGATGCAACATGGGCATGACATATTTACAGTGTTGATGCAACATGGGCATGACATATTTACAGTGTTGATGCAACATGGGCATGACATATTTACAGTGTTGATGCAACATGGGCATGACATATTTACAGTGTTGATGCAACATGGGCATGACATATTTACAGTGTTGATGCAACATGGGCATGACATATTTACAGTGTTGATGCAACATGGGCATGACATATTTACAGAGTTGATGCAACATGGGCATGACATATTTACAGAGTTGATGCAACATGGGCATGACATATTTACAGTGTTGATGCAACATGGGCATGACATATTTACAGTGTTGATGCAACATGGGCATGACATATTTACAGTGTTGATGCAACATGGGCATGACATATTTACAGTGTTGATGCAACATGGGCATGACATATTTACAGTGTTGATGCAACATGGGCATGACATATTTACAGTGTTGATGCAACATGGGCATGACATATTTACAGTGTTGATGCAACATGGGCATGACATATTTACAGTGTTGATGCAACATGGGCATGACATATTTACAGTGTTGATGCAACATGGGCATGACATATTTACAGTGTTGATGCAACATGGGCATGACATATTTACAGTGTTGATGCAACATGGGCATGACATATTTACAGTGTTGATGCAACATGGGCATGACATATTTACAGTGTTGATGCAACATGGGCATGACATATTTACAGTGTTGATGCAACATGGGCATGACATATTTACAGAGTGTGTAATCTGGGGCTGTGCCAGGAATACTCAGCTAGCTACACAGAAGTAAGTCCCAAATGGCACCCTATTCACTATATAGTGCACTACTTTTGACCAGGGTTCACTATATAGTGCACTACTTTTGACCAGGTCCCTTTATTTAACTAGGCAAGTCACTTAAGAACAAATTCTTATTTACAATGACGGCCTACCCAGGCCAAACCCTCCCCTAACCCGGACGTGATACAGCCCGGGATCGAACCAGGGTCTGCAGTGAGATGCAGTGCCTTAGAACGCTGCGCCACTCGGGAGCCATTCCTCACTTAACTATAAATAAAACAGTACTCAGTGAACCCATAGACTGTTTCAACCCTGGACCTGAACAGAACAGGCTGTCTCAACCCTGGACCTGAACAGAGCACACCTCGTGGCTGTCCCAACCCTGGACCTGAACAGAACAGGCTGTCTCAACCCTGGACCTGAACAGAACAGGCTGTCTCAATTCTGGACCTGAACAGAACAGACTGTCCAAAACCTGGACCTGAACACAACAGGCTGTCTCAATTCAGGCTGTAGGCTGTAGTAGTTCAGTATTGTATAGTATTGGTCAGTATTTGTCCGTGTTGGTCAGTGTTGGTCAGTATTGTTTAGTATTGGTCAGTATTTGTCCGTATTGGTCAGTGTTGGTCAGTATTGGTCAGTGTTGGTCAGTGTTGGTCAGTATTGTATAGTATTGGTCAGTGTTGGTCAGTATTGTATAGTATTGGTCAGTGTTGGTCAGTATTGGTCAGTATTTGTCCGTATTGGTCAGTATTTGTCCGTATTGGTCAGTGTTGGTCAGTGTTGGTCAGTGTTGGTCAGTGTTGGTCAGTGTTGGTCAGTGTTGGTCAGTATTGGTCAGTGTTGGTCAGTGTTGGTCAGTGTTGGTCAGTATTGGTCAGTGTTGGTCAGTATTGGTCAGTGTTGGTCAGTGTTGGTCAGTGTTGGTCAGTATTGTTTAGTATTGGTCAGTGTTTGTCATTGATAAGGACTCAGTAGTGTTGAACTATCTCCCCCTACTGGCAATATGCCAGAATGCAGCTTTATTAGTGTACTGATGATAGATGGTAGTAATGCAGACTGGTCAAGAGAAATAAGGCAAACCAAAACAATGGTCCTGTGGTGGTTGAATGTAATGATACTGAAGTCAGTGGTGCTGTGGAGGTTGAATGTAATGACTGAAGTCAGTGGTGCTGTGGTTGTTGAATGTAATGATACTGAAGTCAGTGGTGCTGTGGTTGTTGAATGTAATGACTGAAGTCAGTGGTGCTGTGGTTGTTGAATGTAATGACTGAAGTCAGTGGTGCTGTGGTGGTTGAATGTAATGACTGAAGTCAGTGGTGCTGTGGTGGTTGAATGTAATGACTGAAGTCAGTGGTGCTGTGGTTGTTGAATGTAATGACTGAAGTCAGTGGTGCTGTGGTTGTTGAATGTAATGACTGAAGTCAGTGGTGCTGTGGTGGTTGAATGTAATGACTGAAGTCAGTGGTGCTGTGGTGGTTGAATGTAATGACTGAAGTCAGTGGTGCTGTGGTTGTTGAATGTAATGACTGAAGTCAGTGGTGCTGTGGTGGTTGAATGTAATGACTGAAGTCAGTGGTGCTGTGGTTGTTGAATGTAATGACTGAAGTCAGTGGTGCTGTGGTTGTTGAATGTAATGACTGAAGTCAGTGGTCCTGTGGTTGTTGAATGTAATGATACTGAAGTCAGTGGTGCTGTGGTTGTTGAATGTAATGATACTGAAGTCAGTGGTCCTGTGGTGGTTGAATGTAATGATACTGAAGTCAGTGGTGCTGTGGTTGTTGAATGTAATGATACTGAAGTCAGTGGTGCTGTGGTTGTTGAATGTAATGATACTGAAGTCAGTGGTGCTGTGGTTGTTGAATGTAATGACTGAAGTCAGTGGTGCTGTGGTTGTTGAATGTAATGATACTGAAGTCAGTGGTGCTGTGGTTGTTGAATGTAATGACTGAAGTCAGTGGTGCTGTGGTTGTTGAATGTAATGATACTGAAGTCAGTGGTGCTGTGGTTGTTGAATGTAATGACTGAAGTCAGTGGTGCTGTGGTTGTTGAATGTAATGATACTGAAGTCAGTGGTGCTGTGGTTGTTGAATGTAATGACTGAAGTCAGTGGTGCTGTGGTTGTTGAATGTAATGATACTGAAGTCAGTGGTGCTGTGGTTGTTGAATGTAATGACTGAAGTCAGTGGTGCTGTGGTTGTTGAATGTAATGACTGAAGTCAGTGGTGCTGTGGTTGTTGAATGTAATGATACTGAAGTCAGTGGTGCTGTGGTTGTTGAATGTAATGACTGAAGTCAGTGGTGCTGTGGTTGTTGAATGTAATGATACTGAAGTCAGTGGTGCTGTGGTTGTTGAATGTAATGACTGAAGTCAGTGGTGCTGTGGTTGTTGAATGTAATGACTGAAGTCAGTGGTGCTGTGGTTGTTGAATGTAATGACTGAAGTCAGTGGTGCTGTGGTTGTCGAATGTAATGACTGAAGTCAGTGGTGCTGTGGTTGTTGAATGTAATGATACTGAAGTCAGTGGTGCTGTGGTTGTTGAATGTAATGACTGAAGTCAGTGGTGCTGTGGATGTTGAATGTAATGACTGAAGTCAGTGGTCCTGTGGTTGTTGAATGTAATGACTGAAGTCAGTGGTGCTGTGGATGTTGAATGTAATGATACTGAAGTCAGTGGTGCTGTGGTTGTTGAATGTAATGACTGAAGTCAGTGGTGCTGTGGTTGTTGAATGTAATGACTGAAGTCAGTGGTGCTGTGGTTGTTGAATGTAATGATACTGAAGTCAGTGGTGCTGTGGTTGTTGAATGTAACACAAAATAAAATTAGAGAGAGATAGAGACAAGGTAGGAAGATCCTTCTATGGCATTTAAGGAACATAAAACTCAACATACCAGTTAGGATCTGTTAAAAAATACTTGAATCAGTTCTAGAACCCATTGCCCTTTAAGGTTGTGAGGTCTAGGGTTCCGCTCACCAACCAAGAATTCACAAAATGGGACAAACACCCAACTGAGACTCTGCATGCAGAATTCTGCAAAAATATACATTGTGTATAAGGCAAAACCCCAAACAATGCATTCAGAGCAGAATTAGGACGATACCCGCTAGTTATCATAATCCAGAAAAGAGCCATTAAATTCTACAACCACCTATTAGGATGCGATTCCCACATATTCCACCATAAAGACTTCAACTACAGAGAGAGATGAACCTGGGGAAGAGTCCCCTAAGGTAGCTGGTCCTGGGGCTTTGTTCACAAACACAAACCGACCCCACAGAGCCCGAGGACAACAACACAATTAGACCCAACCAAACCATGAGAAAACTAAAAGAGAATTACTTGACACATTGGAAAGAATTTCCAAAAACACTGAGCAAACTAGAATGCTATTTGGCCCTAAACAGAGACACACAGTGGAAGAATACCTGACCATTGTGACTGACCCTTCATTTAAAAAATACTTGACTATGTACAGACTCAGTGAGCACACCCTTGCTTTTGAGAGAGGCCGCCATATGCAGACCTGGCTCTCGAGAGATGACAGACTCTGCCCTCAAACTTGCCAAATGTATGACCACATTAGAGACACTTTTTTCCTACAGATTCCCAAAGAATTTGAAAACAAATCAAACATTGATAAACTCCCATATCTGTTAGGCGATATACCCCAGTGTGAAGTCACAGCAGCAAGATTTGTGGCAGACAGACAGACAGACAGACAGACAGACAGACAGACAGACAGACAGATAGATAAAAATACAAGAAGTCTGGAGTGCAAAAAGCTATAAAATACATTGCATGAGACACAGAGAGACATATATGGTACTCACTTGGCCAGCTTGTTCTCTATGTGTTGCCTTCTCTCCTGTCTCTCCAGGTCTGAGCGAACAGGGAATATGTTTCTGTCCTCCAGCTCCTGCTGACTGGGCCGGTTACGAAGCTTAACCGTTAACAACTCCTTACGCATCCGCCGCGGCAGGGTGCCTACACACACACAAAAACACACACCATTATTACCACGGAAATTGTCATGACCATTATTCCAGCAGTCTGAGCCAATATAAGGTCTATAAGAGAGGGAACCCCCTGTATTTCACAGTAACACAGTAACACTCAGCAGTCAATGTTTGTCTGTGACATCTGCTGGATGCTATAGTGCACCACAGCCCTCTCTCCTCTCCCCTCTCTCTTGTCCCTCTCTCCTCTCCCCTCTCTCTTGTCCCTCTCTCCTCTCTCCTCTCTCTTGTCCCTCTCTCCTCTCTCCTCTCTCTTGTCCCTGTCTCCTCTCTCCTCTCTCCTCTCTCTTGTCCCTGTCTCCTGTCTCCTCTCTCTTGTCCCTGTCTCCTCTCTCTTGTCCCTGTCTACTCTCTCCTCTCTCCTCTCTCTTGTCCCTGTCTCCTCTCTCCTCTCTCTTGTCCCTGTCTCCTCTCTCCTCTCTCTTGTCCCTGTCTCCTCTCCCCTCTCTCTTGTCCCTGTCTCCTCTCTCCTCTCTCTTGTCCCTGTCTCCTCTCTCCTCTCTCTTGTCCCTGTCTCCTCTCTCCTCTCTCTTGTCCCTGTCTCCTCTCTCCTCTCTCTTGTCCCTGTCTCCTCTCTCCTCTCTTGTCCCTCTCTCCTCTCTCCTCTCTCTTGTCCCTCTCTCCTCTCTCCTCTCTCTTGTCCCTGTCTCCTCTCTCCTCTCTCTTGTCCCTCTCTCCTCTCTCCTCTCTCCTCTCTCTTGTCCCTGTCTCCTCTCTCCTCTCTCCTCTCTCTTGTCCCTGTCTCCTCTCTCCTCTCTCTTGTCCCTGTCTCCTCTGTCCTCTCTCCTCTCTCTTGTCCCTGTCTCCTCTCTCCTCTCTCTTGTCCCTCTCTCCTCTCTCCTCTCTCTTGTCCCTGTCTCCTCTCTCCTCTCTCTTGTCCCTGTCTCCTCTCTCCTCTCTCCTCTCTCTTGTCCCTCTCTCCTCTCTCTTGTCCCTGTCTCCTCTCTCCTCTCTCCTCTCTCTTGTCCCTGTCTCCTCTCTCCTCTCTCTTGTCCCTCTCTCCTCTCTCCTCTCTCTTGTCCCTGTCTACTCTCTCCTCTCTCTTGTCCCTGTCTCCTCTCTCCTCTCTCTTGTCCCTCTCTCCTCTCTCCTCTCTCTTGTCCCTCTCTCCTCTCTCCTCTCTCTTGTCCCTGTCTCCTCTCTCCTCTCTCCTCTCTCTTGTCCCTGTCTCCTCTCTCCTCTCTCCTCTCTCTTGTCCCTGTCTCCTCTCTCCTCTCTCCACTCTCTTGTCCCTGTCTCCTCTCTCCTCTCTCTTGTCCCTCTCTCCTCTCTCTTGTCCCTGTCTCCTCTCTCCTCTCTCTTGTCCCTGTCTCCTCTCTCCTCTCTCTTGTCCCTGTCTCCTCTCTCCTCTCTCTTGTCCCTGTCTCCTCTCTCCTCTCTCTTGTCCCTGTCTCCTCTCTCCTCTCTCCTCTCTCTTGTCCCTGTCTCCTCTCTCCTCTCTCCTCTCTCTTGTCCCTCTCTCCTCTCTCCTCTCTCTTGTCCCTGTCTCCTCTCTCCTCTCTCCTCTCTCTTGTCCCTCTCTCCTCTCTCCTCTCTCTTGTCCCTGTCTCCTCTCTCCTCTCTCTTGTCCCTGTCTCCTCTCTCCTCTCTCCTCTCTCTTGTCCCTCTCTCCTCTCTCCTCTCTCTTGTCCCTGTCTCCTCTCTCCTCTCTCTTGTCCCTGTCTCCTCTCTCCTCTCTCTTGTCCCTGTCTCCTCTCTCCTCTCTCTTGTCCCTGTCTCCTCTCTCCTCTCTCCTCTCTCTTGTCCCTGTCTCCTCTCTCCTCTCTCTTGTCCCTCTCTCCTCTCTCTTGTCCCTGTCTACTCTCTCCTCTCTCCTCTCTCCTCTCTCTTGTCCCTGTCTCCTCTCTCCTCTCTCCTCTCTCTTGTCCCTCTCTCCTCTCTCCTCTCTCTTGTCCCTGTCTCCTCTCTCTTGTCCCTCTCTCCTCTCTCCTCTCTCTTGTCCCTGTCTCCTCTCTCCTCTCTCTTGTCCCTGTCTCCTCTCTCCTCTCTCTTGTCCCTGTCTCCTCTCTCCTCTCTCCTCTCTCTTGTCCCTGTCTCCTCTCTCCTCTCTCCTCTCTCTTGTCCCTCTCTCCTCTCTCCTCTCTCTTGTCCCTGTCTCCTCTCTCCTCTCTCCTCTCTCCTCTCTCTTGTCCCTGTCTCCTCTCTCCTCTCTCTTGTCCCTGTCTCCTCTCTCCTCTCTCTTGTCCCTCTCTCCTCTCTCCTCTCTCTTGTCCCGGTCTCCTCTCTCCTCTCTCCTCTCTCTTGTCCCTGTCTCCTCTCTCCTCTCTCCTCTCTCTTGTCCCTGTCTCCTCTCTCCTCTCTCCTCTCTCTTGTCCCTGTCTCCTCTCTCCTCTCTCCTCTCTCTTGTCCCTGTCTCCTCTCTCCTCTCTCTTGTCCCTCTCTCCTCTCTCTTGTCCCTCTCTCCTCTCTCTTGTCCCTCTCTCCTCTCTCCTCTCTCTTGTCCCTGTCTCCTCTCTCCTCTCTCTTGTCCCTCTCTCCTCTCTCCTCTCTCTTGTCCCTGTCTACTCTCTCCTCTCTCTTGTCCCTGTCTCCTCTCTCCTCTCCCCTCTCTCTTGTCCCTGTCTCCTCTCTCCTCTCTCTTGTCCCTCTCTCCTCTCTCTTGTCCCTCTCTCCTCTCCCCTCTCTCTTGTCCCTGTCTCCTCTCTCCTCTCTCTTGTCCCTCTCTCCTCTCTCCTCTCTCTTGTCCCTGTCTACTCTCTCCTCTCTCCTCTCTCTTGTCCCTGTCTCCTCTCTCCTCTCTCTTGTCCCTGTCTCCTCTCTCCTCTCTCTTGTCCCTGTCTCCTCTCCCCTCTCTCTTGTCCCTGTCTCCTCTCTCCTCTCTCTTGTCCCTGTCTCCTCTCTCCTCTCTCTTGTCCCTGTCTCCTCTCTCCTCTCTCTTGTCCCTGTCTCCTCTCTCCTCTCTCTTGTCCCTGTCTCCTCTCTCCTCTCTCTTGTCCCTCTCTCCTCTCTCCTCTCTCTTGTCCCTCTCTCCTCTCTCCTCTCTCTTGTCCCTGTCTCCTCTCTCCTCTCTCTTGTCCCTCTCTCCTCTCTCCTCTCTCTTGTCCCTGTCTCCTCTCTCCTCTCTCCTCTCTCTTGTCCCTGTCTCCTCTCTCCTCTCTCTTGTCCCTGTCTCCTCTCTCCTCTCTCCTCTCTCTTGTCCCTGTCTCCTCTCTCCTCTCTCTTGTCCCTCTCTCCTCTCTCCTCTCTCTTGTCCCTGTCTCCTCTCTCCTCTCTCCTCTCTCTTGTCCCTGTCTCCTCTCTCCTCTCTCTTGTCCCTCTCTCCTCTCTCTTGTCCCTGTCTCCTCTCTCCTCTCTCTTGTCCCTGTCTCCTCTCTCCTCTCTCTTGTCCCTCTCTCCTCTCTCCTCTCTCTTGTCCCTGTCTACTCTCTCCTCTCTCCTCTCTCCTCTCTCTTGTCCCTGTCTCCTCTCTCCTCTCTCTTGTCCCTCTCTCCTCTCTCCTGTCCCTGTCTCCTCTCTCCTCTCTCCTCTCTCTTGTCCCTGTCTCCTCTCTCCTCTCTCTTGTCCCTGTCTCCTCTCTCCTCTCTCCTCTCTCTTGTCCCTGTCTCCTCTCTCCTTTCTCTTGTCCCTCTCTCCTCTCTCCTCTCTCTTGTCCCTGTCTCCTCTCTCCTCTCTCCTCTCTCTTGTCCCTGTCTCCTCTCTCCTCTCTCCTCTCTCTTGTCCCTCTCTCCTCTCTCTTGTCCCTGTCTCCTCTCTCCTCTCTCTTGTCCCTGTCTCCTCTCTCCTCTCTCTTGTCCCTCTCTCCTCTCTCCTCTCTCTTGTCCCTGTCTACTCTCTCCTCTCTCCTCTCTCTTGTCCCTGTCTCCTCTCTCCTCTCTCTTGTCCCTCTCTCCTCTCTCCTGTCCCTGTCTCCTCTCTCCTCTCTCTTGTCCCTGTCTCCTCTCTCCTCTCTCCTCTCTCTTGTCCCTGTCTCCTCTCTCCTCTCTCCTCTCTCTTGTCCCTGTCTCCTCTCTCCTCTCTCTTGTCCCTCTCTCCTCTCTCCTCTCTCTTGTCCCTGTCTACTCTCTCCTCTCTCCTCTCTCTTGTCCCTGTCTCCTCTCTCCTCTCTCCTCTCTCTTGTCCCTCTCTCCTCTCTCCTCTCTCTTGTCCCTGTCTCCTCTCTCCTCTCTCCTCTCTCTTGTCCCTGTCTCCTCTCTCCTCTCTCTTGTCCCTCTCTCCTCTCTCCTCTCTCTTGTCCCTGTCTACTCTCTCCTCTCTCCTCTCTCCTCTCTCTTGTCCCTGTCACCTCTCTCCTCTCTCCTCTCTCTTGTCCCTCTCTCCTCTCTCCTCTCTCTTGTCCCTGTCTCCTCTCTCCTCTCTCTTGTCCCTCTCTCCTATCTCCTCTCTCTTGTCCCTGTCTCCTCTCTCCTCTCTCTTGTCCCTGTCTCCTCTCTCCTCTCTCTTGTCCCTGTCTCCTCTCTCCTCTCTCCTCTCTCTTGTCCCTGTCTCCTCTCTCCTCTCTCCTCTCTCTTGTCCCTCTCTCCTCTCTCCTCTCTCTTGTCCCTGTCTCCTCTCTCCTCTCTCCTCTCTCCTCTCTCTTGTCCCTGTCTCCTCTCTCCTCTCTCTTGTCCCTGTCTCCTCTCTCCTCTCTCTCCTCTCTCCTCTCTCTTGTCCCGGTCTCCTCTCTCCTCTCTCCTCTCTCCTCTCTCTTGTCCCTGTCTCCTCTCTCCTCTCTCCTCTCTCTTGTCCCTGTCTCCTCTCTCCTCTCTCCTCTCTCTTGTCCCTGTCTCCTCTCTCTTGTCCCTGTCTCCTCTCTCCTCTCTCTTCCCCTGTCTCCTCTCTCCTCTCTCCTCTCTCTTGTCCCTGTCTCCTCTCTCCTCTCTCTTGTCCCTCTCTCCTCTCTCTTGTCCCTCTCTCCTCTCTCCTCTCTCTTGTCCCTGTCTCCTCTCTCCTCTCTCTTGTCCCTCTCTCCTCTCTCCTCTCTCTTGTCCCTGTCTCCTCTCTCCTCTCTCCTCTCTCTTGTCCCTGTCTTCTCTCTCCTCTCTCCTCTCTCTTGTCCCTGTCTCCTCTCTCCTCTCTCCTCTCTCCTCTCTCCTCTCTCTTGTCCCTGTCTCCTCTCTCCTCTCTCTTGTCCCTCTCTCCTCTCTCCTCTCTCTTGTCCCTGTCTCCTCTCTCCTCTCTCCTCTCTCCTCTCTCTTGTCCCTGTCTCCTCTCTCCTCTCTCCTCTCTCTTGTCCCTCTCTCCTCTCTCCTCTCTCTTGTCCCTGTCTACTCTCTCCTCTCTCCTCTCTCCTCTCTCTTGTCCCTGTCTCCTCTCTCCTCTCTACTCTCTCTTGTCCCTCTCTCCTCTCTCCTCTCTCTTGTCCCTGTCTCCTCTCTCCTCTCTCTTGTCCCTCTCTCCTCTCTCCTCTCTCTTGTCCCTGTCTCCTCTCTCTTGTCCCTGTCTCCTCTCTCCTCTCTCTTGTCCCTGTCTCCTCTCTCCTCTCTCCTCTCTCTTGTCCCTGTCTCCTCTCTCCTCTCTCCTCTCTCTTGTCCCTCTCTCCTCTCTCCTCTCTCTTGTCCCTGTCTCCTCTCTCCTCTCTCTTCTCTCCTCTCTCTTGTCCCTCTCTCCTCTCTCCTCTCTCTTGTCCCTGTCTCCTCTCTCCTCTCTCCTCTCTCCTCTCTCTTGTCCCTGTCTCCTCTCTCCTCTCTCTTGTCCCTGTCTCCTCTCTCCTCTCTCTCCTCTCTCTTGTCCCGGTCTCCTCTCTCCTCTCTCCTCTCTCTTGTCCCTCTCTCCTCTCTCCTCTCTCTTGTCCCTGTCTCCTCTCTCCTCTCTCTTGTCCCTGTCTCCTCTCTCCTCTCTCTTGTCCCTCTCTCCTCTCTCCTCTCTCTTGTCCCTGTCTACTCTCTCCTCTCTCCTCTCTCCTCTCTCTTGTCCCTGTCTCCTCTCTCCTCTCTACTCTCTCTTGTCCCTCTCTCCTCTCTCCTCTCTCTTGTCCCTGTCTCCTCTCTCCTCTCTCTTGTCCCTCTCTCCTCTCTCCTCTCTCTTGTCCCTGTCTACTCTCTCCTCTCTCTTGTCCCTGTCTCCTCTCTCCTCTCCCCTCTCTCTTGTCCCTGTCTCCTCTCTCCTCTCTCTTGTCCCTCTCTCCTCTCTCTTGTCCCTCTCTCCTCTCTCGTCTCTCTTGTCCCTGTCTCCTCTCTCTTGTCCCTGTCTCCTCTCTCCTCTCTCTTGTCCCTGTCTCCTCTCTCCTCTCCCCTCTCTCTTGTCCCTGTCTCCTCTCTCCTCTCTCTTGTCCCTGTCTCCTCTCTCTTGTCCCTCTCTCCTCTCTCCTCTCTCTTGTCCCTGTCTCCTCTCTCCTCTCTCTTGTCCCTGTCTCCTCTCTCTTGTCCCTCTCTCCTCTCTCCTCTCTCTTGTCCCTGTCTCCTCTCTCCTCTCTCTTGTCCCTGTCCCCTCTCTCCTCTCTCTTGTCCCTCTGTCCTCTCTCCTCTCTCTTGTCCCTGTCTCCTCTCTCCTCTCTCTTGTCCCTGTCTCCTCTCCCCTCTCTCTTGTCCCTGTCTCCTCTCTCCTCTCTCTTGTCCCTCTCTCCTCTCTCCTCTCTCTTGTCCCTGTCTCCTCTCTCCTCTCTCCTCTCTCTCTCCTCAATAACAGGACAGGTTCTCTATACTTACTGTTATTGTTTTAATGTATGATTATTATCTCTCTCTCCACCAATGTATAGTGTACATATTCAGCCAACCACCCATACTATGCAATGTCTCTTTATAGCTTTTTTTGCTCTCCAGATATCTTGTATTTCTATACTTTTTCATACTGCCGCTCTATGTATCATGTACCGTGTATCTATCTATCTATCTATCTATCTATCTATCTATCTATCTATCTATCTATCTATCTATCTATCTATCTATCTATCTATCTATCTATCTATCTATCTATCTATCTATCTATCTATCTATCTATCTATCTATCTTCTCTCTCTCTCAATTCAATTCAATTCAAGGGCTTTATTGTAATGGGAAACATATGTTAACATTGCCAAAGCAAGTGAAATATATAATAAACAAAAGTGAAATAAACAATAAAAAGTTAACAGTTGTCACGCCCTGACCATAGAGAAGCCTCGGGTTGTCTAGGTCACGCCCTGACCATAGAGAAGCCTCGGGTTGTCTAGGTCAGGGCCTGACCATAGAGAAGCCTCGGGTTGTCTAGGTCACACCCTGACCATAGAGAAGCCTCGGGTTGTCTAGGTCACGCCCTGACCATAGAGAAGCCTCGGGTTGTCTAGGTCAGGGCCTGACCATAGAGAAGCCTCGGGTTGTCTAGGTCAGGGCCTGACCATAGAGAAGCCTCGGGTTGTCTAGGTCAGGGCCTGACCATAGAGAAGCCTCGGGTTGTCTAGGTCAGGGCCTGACCATAGAGAAGCCTCGGGTTGTCTAGGTCAGGGCCTGACCATAGAGAAGCCTCGGGTTGTCTAGGTCAGGGCCTGACCATAGAGAAGCCTCGGGTTGTCTAGGTCAGGGTGTGACCATAGAGAAGCCTCGGGTTGTCTAGGTCAGGGCGTGACCATAGAGAAGCCTCGGGTTGTCTAGGTCAGGGTGTGACCATAGAGAAGCCTCGGGTTGTCTAGGTCAGGGCCTGACCATAGAGAAGCCTCGGGTTGTCTAGGTCAGGGCGTGACCATAGAGAAGCCTCGGGTTGTCTAGGTCAGGGCCTGACCATAGAGAAGCCTCGGGTTGTCTAGGTCAGGGCGTCGCAGGGGTTCTAGCTAATTCTATGGAGGTTTTGTGTTGGTTCCGAATTGAAGGAGCTAATTGGGGACCATATTTAGTTTGTTCCTTTTCCTACCTGTGTTGTGGGTTATTGTAGTGTTTTTATGTTCGTTGTTAACGCACACTCATGGTCAGGTATTCTTCCACTGTGTGTCTCTGTTTAGGGACAAATAGCATTCTAGTTTACTCTGTTTTTTTGTTAATTCTTTCCAATGTGTCAAGTAATTCTCTTTTAGTTTTCTCATGGTTTGGTTGGGTCTAATTGTGTTGCTGTCCTGGGGCTCTGTGGGGTCGGTTTGTGTTTGTGAACAAAGCCCCAGGACCAGCTACCTTAGGGGACTCTTCTCCAGGTTCATCTCTCTGTAGGTGATGGCTTTGTTATGGAAGGTTTGGGAATCACTTCCTTTTAGGTGGTTGTAGAATTTAATGGCTCTTTTCTGGATTCTGATAATTAGCTGGTATCGGCCTAATTCTGCTCTGCATGCATTATTTGGTGTTTTACGTTGTATACAGAGGATATTTTAGTAGAATTCTGCATGCAGAGTCTCAATTTGGTGGTTATGCCATTTTGTGAATTCTTGGTTAGTGAGTGGACCCCAGACCTGTCTAAAATGACATCCTGAGTGGATCTGAGTGGGTCTGAGGGACTAAGAAGGTTAGTGCTACTCTGTTGCTGTGTCCCAAATGGCAGCCTTTTCCTAGTTTCTGTGTCCCAAATGGCAGCCTTTTCCCAGTTCTCTGCCTAGAATGCCAGCATCCCGGAGTCACCTCTTCACTGTTGACGTTGAGACTGGTGTTTTGTGGGTACTATTTAATGAAGCTGCCAGTTGAGGACTTGTGAGGCGTCTGTTTCTCAAACTAGACACTAATGTATTTGTCCTCTTGCTCAGTTGTGCACCGGGGCCTCCCACTCCTCTTTCTATTCTGGTTAGAGCCAGTTTGCGCTGTCTGTGAAGGGAGTAGTACACAGCATTGTATGAGATCTTCAGTTTCTTGGCAATTTCTCGCATGGAATAGTATGAGTGCAGATGCCGTACTAGGCGGTGATGCAGCCCGACAGTAGGCTACACCAATCACTGAAATTATACATTCACTGCCTTTATTAATGGAGTTACAATAAACATTAGGGAAATCATTTGATACAGATTGTGTGTGTGTGTGTGTGTGTGTGTGTGTGTGTGTGTGTGTGTGTGTGTGTGTGTGTGTGTGTGTGTGTGTGTGTGTGTGTGTGTGTGTGTGTGTGTGTGTGTGTGTGTGTGTGTGTGTGTGTGTGTGTGTGTTGTGTGTGTGTGTTGTGTGTTGTGTGTGTGTGTGTGTGTGTGTGTGTGTGTGTGTGTGACCTACCTGAGATGACAGGGTCGTTGTAGAACTCATCTAGACGTCTGTTCTCCTTGTTCTCATCTGATTCATTTTCTCTCTCCTTCTCTCTCTCCATCTCTCCGGTTGGGACCTCCTCCACGCTGGCTGTACGCGACAGACGATCTTCGGACCAGCACTTCGGTGAAGAGCGCATCTCCTTCGGTTGGAAACTGGAGGATGACAGAGCAGATAGATAGCTTCAAATAAAAGAGGGAATTGATCTGGCAACTGGGGGGCTACCGAGGGAGGCACTTAACCAAGGCATTTACCTCACATTCCTGCCCTGTCTGTGCTTGGTAATTGATTGATTGGTTGATAGATTTTATTATTATTATTTCACCTTTATTTAACCAGGTAGGTCAGTTGAGAACACATTCTCATTTACAACTGCGACCTGGCCAAGACAAAGCAAAGCAGTGCGACAAAAAACAACACAGAGTTACACAGTAAACAAACATAGTCAAAAACACAATAGAGAATCTATATACAGAGTGTAAATGTAGTGCAAAATGCAGTAAGGTTAGGAGGTAGGACAATAAATAGACCATAGTGGTGAAATAAATTATAGATTAGCATTAACACTGGAATGATAGATGTGCAGATGATGATGTGCAAATAGAGATACTGGGGTGCAAATGAGCTAAAATAATAAATATGGGGATGAGGTAGTAGGGTGGGCTATTTACAGAAGGACTATATACAGGTGCAGTGATCGATAAGCTGCTTTGACAGCTGATGCTTAAAGTTAGTGAGGGAGATAGGAACCTCTAGCTTCAATGATTTTTGCAATTCGTTCCAGTCATTGGCAGCAGAGAACTGGAAGGAACGGCGGCCAAAGGATGTGTTGGCTTTGGGGGTGACCAGTGAAATATACCTGCTGGAGCGCATGCTACGGGTAGGTGTTGCTATGGTGACCAGTGAGCTGAGATAAGGCGGGGATTTACCTAATAAACATTTAGTTTTACTAGCATTTAAGAGCAGTTGGAGGCCACAGAAGGAGTGTTGTATGGCATTGAAGCTTGTTTGGAGGTTTGTTAACACAGTGTCCAAAGAGGGGCCAGATGTATACAGAATGGTGTCGTCTGCGTAGAGATGGATCAGAGAGTCACCAGCAGCGAGAGCGACATCATTGATATATATAGAGAATAGAGTCGGCACAAGAATTGAACCCTGTGAGACTGCCAGAGGTCCAGACAACAGGCCCTCCGATTTGACACACTGAACTCTATCTGAGAAGTAGTTGGAGAACCAGACGAGGCAGTCATTTGAGAAACCAAGGCTATTGGTGTCGCTTGAGATTGACTTCATCACTACTTGTATTTGTGAGAGGTATTGACATGTTGAAAGCACCAAGCTGTCTGTTTAAACTACTAGCACACAGCTCAGACACCCATGCATACCCCACAAGACATGCCACCAGAGGTCTCTTCACAGTCCCCAAGTCCAGAACAGACTATGGGAGGAACACTGTACTACATAGAGCCATGAATACATGGAACTCTATTCCACATCAGGTAACTGATGCAAGCATCAGATTTAAAAAGCAGGTAAAAATACACCTTATGGAACAACAGGGACTGTGAAGTAACACAGACATAGACACAGACACATGCATACACACACATGATAACGTACACACTATACACACGTACACATGGATTTTGTGTTGTAGATATGTGGTAGTGGAGTAGGGGCCTGAGGGCACACACTTCTTTTTTATTTTCACCTTTACTTAACCAACGCAATTAGTGTGTTGTGAATTCTGTAATGAATGTACTGTAATGTTTTTAAAATTGTATAACTGCATAAGGCTATTGGTGTCCTACCTGTCCTGTCTGTGTTGGTAATTGATTGAGTGGTTGGTTGATTGATTGGGGTCCTACATGTCCTGTCTGTGTTGGTAATTGATTGATTGGTGTCCTACCTGTGTTTAGTAATTGATTGATTGGTTGATTGATTGGTGTCCTACCTGTCTTGTCTGTGTTTGGTGGCCAGTGCCCGGTGTAGCTCCTCTATGATACAGCTGGGGGGCAGTGGGGGGTGCAGCGGCACCAGGTGAGGGGAACCGGTAGGGGTGGAGATCCGTCCTCGCAGCAAGGAACCCTGGGTAGTCCTGGGCAACGTAAAGTTCCTGGGTAGAGTGGCTGGAGACTTCTTCCTCTCTAGGTTAGGATCCGACTTAGGGAAAGAGTGAGGACCTGTAGAATAAAATGTTAATGTTAGTTAATGTAATGGTGAAGGTCCTGGGTGACTGGAGATCTCTACCTCTCTAGGTTAGGACCCATGGAAGTGAAAGCATCCTTAGTCTCCTGGGTCACGGACTACCTGACCGGTAGGCCACAATTTGTGCGACTACAGAGCTGTGTGTCAGAATGGGCAGTGAGCAACACAGGGGCCCCCCAGGGTACGGTCCTGTCCCCCTTCCTGTTCACCCTCTACACCTCGGACTTCAGATATAACTCTGAAACATGCCACCTACAGAAGTTCTCGGATGACTCTGCTATTGTAGGGTGCATCAGGGGTGGGCAGGAGGAGGAGTACAGGAGCACAATCAGTGACTTTGTGTTGTGGTGTGAGCAGAACCACCTTCAGCTCAACATCAGCAAAACAAAGGAGATGGTGGTGGACTTCAGGAGAACCAAGGCCCAACTGACTGCAGTCCCTATAAAGGGGATGGATGTGGAAATGGTTGGGTCATACAAGTTCCTGGGAGTCCATATGGACAACAGGCTGGAATGGGCTGGTAACACCGGGGCCCTGTACAAAAAGGGCCAGAGCCGACTCTACTTTCTGAGGAGGCTCAGGTCCTTCAACGTGTGCAGTAAACTACTGCATACCTTCTACCAGTCTGTGCATCTTTTTTGCAGTAGTGTGCTGGGGCGCCAACATAAAGGCTGGTGATGCTTCTCGGGTAAATAAGCTATTTATCTGTAATTAAACCCTGCGCACTAAGGACTGTATTTTAAGGGAATTACTATTATTACCCCAAATGATATCATACACACATTTAGTTGTTTAAGTATCTCTTCCTGTGATACAGCTGGGGGGCAGTGGGGGGTGCAGCGGCACCAGGTGAGGGGAACCGGTAGGGGTGGAGATCCGTCCTCGCAGCAAGGAACCCTGGGTAGTCCTGGGCAATGTAAAGTTGTCATTTACCTGTACAGTTAATGTAACCATGCAAATATTCACTTACCTGTTAATTTAACCAGTGTGTATATTAAGTAAACTATTATTACCCTCACTTATATCATACGCACATTTAGCTACTGAAGTATTTCTCTGCCATTGACCTGTATAGTACAGCCCCAGTGTGAAGTCTAGCTCACTGACTGTTTAGACTGGCCAGCCTGGACAGTAGTTAGCTAGCTGTATGAGGCTGATTTGAGTTACCTAACATGCTAACAGGCCTGTAACAGAGGCTGGTGGTAGTTACCTGACATGGTAACAGGCCAGGAGCAGGGGCTAGTGGCCGATTTGGGACTCACCCTCTAGACTGCCCAGCCTGGTAAGTAGTTTGGGCAGGTTGGGCGGTAGAGGGTCCCATGGGGGGTCCACTGGGTGAGGTGTCTCCTGCCCCCCTCCTGTCTCAGCCTGTACCAGAAAGCTGTCCACACAGGGCTCACAGAGGGAAGTGACCTCCTCCCCTCCATCCTCACTCTGGTACGCCACTGTTGAAGTGTCTTCTGTCAGGTCAACAGCTGAAACAAACATCAACAACAACATCAAAAACCCAGTCCTCTGTTGGAAATACATACTGTAGTTAGTTAAGAATATTTAGGACACTTTTCTGTCTAACTCTTTGATCCTGCTTGATCAGGTTACCTCGGTCGGCTACCATCAGAACCCATTCTGTCCCTGTGGGTTCTGCGTCCCAAATGGCACCTTATGCTCTATATGGTGCACTACTTTTAACCAGGTCCAGGCATATAGGGAATAGGGTGGCATATAGGGAATAGGGTGGCATATAGGGAATAGGGTGGCATATAGGGAATAGGGTGTCATATAGGGAATAGGGTGTCATATAGGGAATAGGGTGTCATATAGGGAATAGGGTGTCATATAGGGAATAGGGTGCCATACAGGGAATAGGGTGTCATATAGGGAATAGGGTGTCATATAGGGAATAGGGTGTCATATAGGGAATAGGGTGTCATATAGGGAATAGGGTGTCATATAGGGAATAGGGTGTCATATAGGGAATAGGGTGTCATATAGGGAATAGGGTGTCATATAGGGAATAGGGTGTCATATAGGGAATAGGGTGTCATACAGTGGGGAGAACAAGTATTTGATACACTGCTGATTTTGCAGGTTTTCCCACTTTCAAAGCATGTAGAGGTCTGTAATTTTTATCATAGGTACTCTTCAACTGTGAGTGGTGGAATCTAAATAAAAAAAACAGAAAATCACATTGTATGATTTTTAAGTAATTAATTTGCATTTTATTGCATGACATAAGTATTTGATACATCAGAAAAGCAGAACTTAATATTTGGTACAGAAACCTTTGTTTGTAATTTCAGAGATCATATGTTTCCTGTAGTTCTTGACCAGGTTTGCACACACTGCAGCAGGGATTTTGGCCCACTCCTCCATACAGATCCTTCAGGTTTCGGGGCTGTCGCTGGGCAATACAGACTTTCAGCTCCCTCCAAAGATTTTCTATTGGGTTCAGGTCTGGAGACTGGCTAGGCCACTCCAGGACCTTGAGATGCTTCTTACAGAGCCACTTCTTAGTTGCCCTGGCTGTGTGTTTCGGGTCGTTGTCATGCTGGAAGACCCAGCCACGACCCATCTTCAATGCTCTTACTGAGGGAAGGAGGTTGTTGGCCAAGATCTCGCGATACATGGCCCCATCCATCCTCCCCTCAATACGGTGCAGTCGTCCTGTCCCCTTTGCAGAAAAGCATCCCCAAAGAATGATGTTTCCACCTCCATGCTTCACGGTTGGGATGGTGTTCTTGGGGTTGTACTCTTCTTCCTCCAAACACGACGAGTGGAGTTTAGACCAAAAAGCTCTATTTTTGTCTCATCAGACCACATGACCTTCTCCCATTCCTCCTCTGGATCATCCAGATGGTCATTGGCAAACTTCAGACGGGCCTGGACATGCACTGGCTTGAGCAGGGGGACCTTGCTTGAGCAGGGGGACCTTGCGTGCGCTGCAGGATTTTAATCCATGACGGCGTAGTGTGTTACTAATGGTTTTCTTTGAGACTGTGGTCCCAGCTCTCTTCAGGTCATTGACCAGGTCCTGCCGTGTAGTTCTGGGCTGATCCCTCACCTTCCTCATGATCATTGATGCCCCACGAGGTGAGATCTTGCATGGTGCCCCAGACCGAGGGAGATTGACCGTCATCTTGAACTTCTTCCATTTTCTAAGAATTGCGCCAACAGTTGTTGCCTTCTCACCAAGCTGCTTGCCTATTGTCCTGTAGCCCATCCCAGCCTTGTGCAGGTCTACAATTTTATCCCTGATGTCCTTACACAGCTCTCTGGCCTTGGCCATTGTGGAGAGGTTGGAGTCTATTTGATTGAGTGTGTGGAGAGTTGTCTTTTATACAGGTAACGAGTTCAAACAGGTGCAGTTAATACAGGTAATGAGTGGAGAACAGGAGGGCTTCTTAAAGAAAAACTAACAGGTCTGTGAGAGCCGGAATTCTTACTGGTTGGTAGGTGATCAAATACTTATGTCATGCAATAAAATGCAAATTAATTATTTAAAAATCATACAATGTGATTTTCTGGATGTTTGTTTTAGATTCCGTCTCTCACAGTTGAAGTGTACCTATGATAAAAATTACAGACCTCTACATGCTTTGTAAGTAGAAAAACCTGCAAAATCGGCAGTGTATCAAATACTTGTTCTCCCCACTGTATATATATGTGTCCTCTGAAGAGAGGGGGTGTTGGCTGGGTTAATAATACGAATAAATTTACCTACAATGCATCACAGATTTGATGCTCTCGAACACACCATCTGATACGCTAATACCCTAGAGATTAGAGGTCAGTGTTCAGAGGTCCTACCTGTAGAGGTATTGTCTTCATCGCTGACCAGGTACTCTGAGGTGTTTGCCAGGGGTGCCAGAGGCTCCTCCTCTTCTCTCTCCTCTGCGTCTGATTGGCTGGGAGTGTCAGGGTCTTCTACCCCCCAACACGCCTCACAAAACTCTACACGCACAGACACACACATGCGTGAACCAATATACACATACACAGGAACAGGAGGCAACATTACATACTTTTAAGTTTGGACACCTACTCAATAAAGGGGTTTTCTTTATTTTTACTATTTTCTACATTGTAGAATAATAGTGAAGACATCAAAACTATGAAATAACACATGTGGAATCATGTAGTAACAAAACAAATCAAAATATATTTTATATTTGAGATTATTCAAATAGCCACCCTTTGCCTTGATGACAGCTTTGCACACTCTTGGCATTCTCTCAACCAGCTTCACCTGGAATGCTTGAAGGAGTTCCCACATATGCTGAGCCCTTGGCTGCTTTTCCTTCACTCTGCGATCCAACTCATCCTAAAATATCTCAATTGGGTTGAGGTCGGGTGATTGTAGAGGCCTGGTCATCTGATGCAGCACTCCATCACTCTCCTTCTTGGTCAAATAGCCCTTACACAGCCTGGAGGTGTGTTGGGTCATTGTCCTGTTGAAAAACAAATGATTGTCCCACTAAGTGCAAACCAGATGGGATGGTGTATCGCTGCAGAATGCTGTGGTAGCCATGCTGGTTAAGTGTGCCTTGAATTCTAAATATATCACTGACAGTGTCACCAGCAAAGCACCCCCACACCATAACACCTCCTCCTCCATGCTTCATGGTGGGAACCACAACATCCATTCACCTACTCTGCATCTCCCAAAGACACGGTGGTTTGAACCAAAAATCTAAAATTTGGACTCATCAGACCAAAGGACAGATTTCCACCGGTCTAATGTCCATTGCTCATGTTTCTTGGCCCAAGCAAGTCTCTTCTTCTTATTGGTGTCCTTTAGTAGTGGTTTCTTTGCAGCAATTCGACCATGAAGGCCTGATTCACACAGTATCCTCTGGACAGTTGATGTTAAGATGTGTCTGTTACTTTAACTTTCTGAAGCTGGTAACTCTAATGAACGTATCCTCTGCAGCAGAGGTAACTCTGGGTCTTCCATTCCTGTGGCGGTCCTCATGAGAGACAGTTTCATCATAGCGCTTGATGGTTTTTGCAACTGCACTTCGAGGAAACTTTCAAAGATCTTGAAATGTTCCGGATTGACTGACCTTCATGTCTTAAAGTAATGATGGACTGTCGTTTCTCTTTGCTTCTTTAAGCTATTCTTGCCACAATATGGACTTGGTCTTTTACCAAATAGGGCTATCTTCTGTATACCACCCCTACCTTGTCACAATACAACTGATTGGCTCAAACTCATTGAGAAAGAAAGGAATTCCACAAATTATCTTTTAACAAGGCACACCTGTTAATTGAAATGCATTCCAGGTGACTACCTCATGAAGCTGGTTGAGAGAATGCCAAAAGGCAGTATTCCATATGTTATTTCATAGTTTTGATGTCTTCACTATTATTCTACAATGTAGAAAATAGTAAAAATAAAGAAAAACCCTTGAATGAGTAGGTGTGTCCAAACTGTTGACTGGTTCTGTATATGAAAATAATGTTTTTTTATTATAATGGGTTGGCCTCTTCAACTGTGTGTGTACCTGGTTCAAACCCCTCCAGGCCCCTCTTGGCCAGTTCATCCCGGGTCTGTCGTGTCACTGCCTTCCTCTCTAAAGCTGAAACACACAGAGCAATGGCAGGGTTGTGGGTTCGATTCCCGCTGGGGTCACAAACCAAAAACTTATATACTCAGTCATTTTAGATTTTTTATTGAACCTTTATTTAGACTTTTTATATTTTGGCATAGGGCTCTGTCACCTGTGGAGTTCTGCTTGATCTTCTCGTTGTGCTTTTTCCTCCATTTCCATGGGTTAAAGATCTGTCCCAGACTGGCCAGCTTACTGTTTCTCCTGACAGGTGGGGTCCGCACCCCCGACACCACATCCCCTGGAGTGCCCGCACCCCGCTGCTGCTCCATCACTGGGAGGAGAGGATAGAGGGTGGAGAGGAATGGAGAGGAGAGGAGAGGAGGAAAAGAGCTCTCAGTTAACAACACAGTGCAACCTAGAGGACTGACAGGGAACTACGCATCTGTAGTATGGAGTCAAAGTCTGAATTAAGGAATATGGTGTAATTGCAGACCAAAATTCGGGGCGTTTCTTGATGTGGGTGTTTACATAGCAGGTTAGAATTACTTACGTGCCAGGTTAGGATAATTAACGTGTCAGGTCAGGTAGGTTAGCATGGCAGGATAGGTGACTGAGGTTAAGGTTATGGAAAAGGTTACGGTTAGGCTTAGCTACAATGCTACAGTTGAAACTGCCACGGATCAATGGCGAGCATCAATGGGTGTAACTTGATACCTTCTTTGCGGTCTGCAATTACACCCTTCTGGAATGAAGACCGATCTGAAATCATACACATAAATATGTCAAGATGGTACAACTGGGTGGTTGAGGAAGGGATGAGTGGAGGAAGACAGAGGAGAGAGGGGGAGGAAGGGAGGAGAGAGAGAGGAGTGGAAGGATATGGAGGGGGACAGAAGAGAGAGGAGAGGAAGAGGAGTGGGAGGCTAGAAAGGAAGACAGAGGAGAGAGGAGAGGCTGAGAGGAGAGAGAGAGTAGTGGAAGGCTAGAGAGGGGGACAGAAGAAGGGAGGCTAGGGAGGGGGACAGAGGAGTGGAAGGCTAGGGAGGGGGACAGAGGAGTGGGAGGCTAGGGAGGGGGACAGAGGAGTGGGAGGCTAGGAAGGTGGACAGAGGAGTGGGAGGCTAGAGAAAAGGGGGGGAAGAGGAAGCTAGAGAGGAGGAGAGGAAGAGGAGTGGGAGGCTAGAGAGGAGGAGAGGAAGAGGAGTGGGAGGCTAGAGAGGAGGAGAGGAAGAGGAAGCTAGAGAGGAGGAGAGGAAGCTAGAGAGGAGGAAAGAGGAGAGTGGAAGGAGAGAAGGGATGAATGTTGCTAATGAAGTGAGTGGTGGGTATATATCATATTCCTAGATACTAGCCAGAATGTTATTAAGAAGAAGCCAAGGGCATACAATTCAAGAAAGCAGGTTAGATAACTAGCCAGTGGAGTGAATGGAGACTATACACACACTAACAGTAGAATGGGGACTATTTTTTTTAATTTTTAATTTTTTTATTTAACCTTTATTTAACCAGGTAGGTCAGTTGAGAACAAGTTCTCATTTGCAACTGCGACCTGGCCAAGACAAAGCAAAGCAGTGCGACAAAAAACAACACAGAGTTACACAGTAAACAAACATGGTAAAAACACAATAGAAAATCTAAATACAGAGTGCAAAATGTAGTGCAAAATGTAGTAAGGTTAGGAGGTAGGACAATAAATAGACCATAGTGGTGAGATAAATTACAGATTATCATCATTAACACAGGAATGAAGGATGTGCAAATTATGATGTGCAAATAGAGATACTGGAGTGCAAGATTTGTGAAAATAACAAAAATAAATATGGGGATGAGGTAGTAGTGTGGGCTATTTACAGAAGGGCTATATACAGGTGCAGTGATCGATAAGCAGCTTTGACAGCTGACGCTTAAAGTTAGTGAGGGAGATAGGAACCTCTAGCTTCAGTGATTTTTGCAATTCGTTCCAGTCATTGGCAGCAGCGAACTGGAAGGAATGGCGGCCAAAGGAGGTGTTGGCTTTGGGGGTGACCAGTGAGATATACCTGCTGGAGCGCATGCTACGGGTGGGTGTTGCTATAGTGACCAGTGAGCTGAGATAGGGCGGGGATTTACCTAGTAATGACTTATAGATGACCTGGAGCCAGTGGGTTTGGCGACGAATATATAATGAAGGCCAGCCAACGAGAGCATACAGGTCGCAGTGGTGGGTAGTGTATGGGGCTTTGGTAACAAAACGGATGGCACTGTGATAGACTACTTCCAATTTGCTGAGCAGAGTGTTGGAGGCTAGTTTGTAAATGACATCGCCGAAATCAAGGATCGGTAGGATAGTCAGTTTTACAAGGGCATGTTTGGCAGCATGAGTGAAGGAGGCTTTGTTGCGAAATAGGAAGCCAATTCTGGATTTAATTTTGGATTGGAGATGGTTGATGTGAGTCTGGAAGTTGAGTTTAAAGTCTAACCAGATGCCTAGGTATTTGTAGGTGTCCACGTATTCTAATTCGGACCCGTCGAGAGTAGTGATGATAGTCCGGTGGGCAGGTGCTGGCAGCGTTCGATAGAAAAGCATGCACTTAGTTTTACTAGCGTTTATATATACACTAACAGTAGAATGGGGAGAATGGGGATAATACACACTAATAGTAGAATGGGGACTATATACACTAACAGTAGAATGAGGATAATACACACTAATAGTAGAATGGGGACTATACACACTAACAGTATAATGGGGACTATACACACAATAACAGAAGAATGGGGACTATACACACAATAACAGAAGAATGGGGATAATACACACACTAGCATTAGAATGGGGACTATACACACAATACCAGTAGAATGGGGATAATACACACACTAGCATTAGAATGGGGACTATACACACAATACCAGTAGAATGGGGACTATACACACTAACAGTAGAATGAGGATAATACACACACTAAAAGAAGAATGGGGACTATATACACTAACAGTAGAATGGGGATAATACACACACTAACAGTAGAATGGGGACTATACACATACTAACAGTAGAATGGGGATAATACACACACTAGCATTAGAATGGGGACTATACACACAATACCAGTAGAATGGGGACTATACACACTAACAGTAGAATGGGGACTATATAAACACTAATAGTAGAATGGGGATAATACACACACTAACAGAAGAATGGGGACTATACACACACTAACAGAAGAATGGGGACTATACACACACTAACAGTAGAATGGGGATAATACACACACTAACAGAAGAATGGGGACTATACACACACTAACAGAAGAATGGGGACTATACACACACTAACAGAAGAATGGGGACTATATACACAATAACAGTAGAATGGGGACTATATACACAATAACAGTAGAATGGGGACTACACACACTAACAGTAGAATGGGGACTATATAAACACTAACAGTAGAATGGGGATAATACACACACTAACAGTAGAATGAGGATAATACACACTAACAGTAGAATGGGGACTATACACACACTAACAGTAGAATGGGGATAATACACACACTAACAGAAGAATGGGGACTATATACACAATAACAGTAGAATGGGGACTACACACACTAACAGTAGAATGGGGACTATATAAACACTAACAGTAGAATGGGGACTATACACACTAACAGTAGAATGGGGACTATACACACACTAACAGTAGAATGGGGACTATACACACTAACAGTAGAATGGGTACTATACACACACTAACAGTAGAATGGGGACTATACACACTAACAGTAGAATGGGGATAATACACACTAACAGTAGAATGGGGACTATACACACACTAACAGAAGAATTGGGACTATACACACTAACAGTAGAATGGGGACTATACACACTAACAGTAGAATGGGGACTATACACACACTAACAGAATAATGGGGATAATACACACACTAACAGTAGAATGGGGCTAATACACACACTAACAGAAGAATGGGGAGTATACACACACTAACAGTAGAATGGGGATAATACACACACTAACAGTAGAATGGGGATAATACACTAACAGTATAATGGGGACTATACACACTAACAGTAGAATGGGGACTATACACACTAACAGTAGAATGGGGACTATATACACTAACAGTATAATGGGGATAATACACACACTAACAGTAGAATGGGGATAATACACACACTAACAGTAGAATGGGGATAATACACACACTAACAGTAGAATGGGGACAATACACACTAACAGTAGAATGGGGACTATACACACACTAACAGTAGAATGGGGATAATACACACACTAACAGAAGAATGGGGACTATACACACTAACAGTAGAATGGGGACTACACACACTAACAGTAGAATGGGGACTACACACACTAACAGTAGAATGGGGATAATACACACACTAACAGTAGAATGGGGACTATACACACACTAACAGTAGAATGGGGATAATACACACACTAACAGTAGAATGGGGATAATACACTAACAGTATAATGGGGACTATACACACTAACAGTAGAATGGGGACTATACACACTAACAGTAGAATGGGGACTACACACACTAACAGTAGAATGGGGATAATACACACACTAACAGTAGAATGGGGACTATACACACACTAACAGTAGAATGGGGATAATACACACACTAACAGTAGAATGGGGATAATACACTAACAGTATAATGGGGACTATACACACTAACAGTAGAATGGGGACTATACACACTAACAGTAGAATGGGGACTATACACACTAACAGTAGAATGGGGATAATACACACACTAACAGTAGAATGGGGATAATACACACACTAACAGTAGAATGGGGATAATACACACACTAACAGTAGAATGGGGACTATACACACACTATCTCCCTGCACCATTTTCCAGCAGCATCTTCCAGCACCAACCTCAAGCACCATTCTCCAGCACCATCTTCAAGCACCATTTTCTAGCACTATCTTCCAGCACCATTTTCCAGCAGCATCTTCAAGTACCATTTTCCAGCAGCATCCTCAGACAATTGCTTAACATTTTAAAAAATAATACATTTTAAAATCCAGGTCATGTGACATGATTAACCAAAACATAGGCCCTAGCTATAACACACTAGTTTACATGGTACTAAAACAGTAGTACAACAGTTGTAGTGTGGAATCCAGGTCACGCTTGCAGCCTGTACATTGTTACTATGGTTACTACACTCCTGGGGATCAGAGCCCTCCCTGTTGCCATGGTGACAGCACTACTGTGGAGGCAGAGAGAAGAACAGCGGCATGAAGAATACACACACACACACCACCGCACACCACCGCACCACACACCGCACTGCACACACACACCATACCACACCACACCACACCACACACACACCGATGGCAGGCAGCATGATAAACAGGAGGAACTAGTCTGCTGCTGTTGCCAACCAGATATTAACCAATCACAGCCTGGCTATACATTATGCAGGAGAGGAATCCCTATAATGTGTTTTTCATCTGACAGGCTGAATGGAGGAAGATGTCTGACTGTTGGGTTTCAGTAGAGGATGGAAAATGTCTGACATACCTAGGTCTACTGTATAGGCCAGCATGAGATACCTAGGTCTACTGTATAGGCCAGCATGAGATACCTAGGTCTACTGTATAGGCCAGCATGAGATACCTAGGTCTACTGTATAGGCCAGCATGAGATACCTAGGTCTACTGTATAGGCCAGCATGAGATCCCTAGGTCTACTGTATAGGCCAGCATGAGATACCTAGGTCTACTGTATAGGCCAGCATGAGATACCTAGGTCTACTGTATAGGCCAGCATGAGATACCTAGGTCTACTGTATAGGCCAGCATGAGATACCTAGGTCTACTGTATAGGCCAGCATGAGATACCTAGGTCTACTGTATAGGCCAGCATGAGATACCTAGGTCTACTGTATAGGCCAGCATGAGATACCTAGGTCTACTGTATAGGCCAGCATGAGATACCTAGGTCTACTGTATAGGCCAGCATGAGATACCTAGGTCTACTGTATACGCCAGCATGAGATACCTAGGTCTACTGTATAGGCCAGCATGAGATACCTAGGTCTACTGTATAGGCCAGCATGAGATACCTAGGTCTACTGTATAGGCCAGCATGAGATACCTAGGTCTACTGTATAGGCCAGCATGAGATACCTAGGTCTACTGTATAGGCCAGCATGAGATACCTAGGTCTACTGTATAGGCCAGCATGAGATACCTAGGTCTACTGTATAGGCCAGCATGAGATACCTAGGTCTACTGTATAGGCCAGCATGAGATACCTAGGTCTACTGTATACGCCAGCATGAGATACCTAGGTCTACTGTATAGGCCAGCATGAGATACCTAGGTCTACTGTATAGGCCAGCATGAGATACCTAGGCCACACATAAACTTCCAATACTTAGCAGTTATCACATTATCTCCGTTGACAAGTATATTACCAGACAATGAATCAGCATCGTGGGACTCATTTAGAACTCTCTCTCTCTCTCTCTCCTTTCTCTCCCTCCTTTCTCCTCTCTCCTCTCTCTCCTCTCTCTTCTCTCTCTCCTCTCTCTTCTCTCTCTCTCTTCTCTCTTCTCTCTCCTCTCTCTCCTCTCTCCTCTCTGCATTCCTTGGCCGGCCAGACTGGCTACTTACCGCATCTTTACAACCCAGTCATCTAACTTAGACAAGACATTACACAGAATAGCCATCTAACCAGCCGGCCATCTAACTGAGACAAGACATTACACAGAATAGCCATCTAACCAGCCGGCCATCTAACTGAGACAAGACATTACACAGAATAGCCATCTAACCAGCCGGCCATCTAACTGAGACAAGACATTACACAGAATAGCCATCTAACCAGCCGGCCATCTAACTGAGACAAGACATTACACAGAATAGCCATCTAACCAGCCGGCCATCTAACTGAGACAAGACATTACACAGAATAGCCATCTAACCAGCCGGCCATCTAACTGAGACAAGACATTACACAGAATAGCCACTCATATTCCTACATTTACTGTACCTCCCAGTCAGTCCGATGAATCGAAGAAGACAGGGTCTAGTCTGTAACGTCGTCACGGGAGGAGAGGAACAGATAGCAGAGGGCAGGCAGAGGAGTGAGTGAATCCTGTAACGTCGTCACGGGAGGAGAGGAACAGAGAGGGGGAGAGAAGAGGGCAGTCAGAGAACCCTCGTCATGGAGCCAACAGGCAACGTCCTCAGCAGAATCAGTCAGTCCCAAGAAGACGAGGCTATTTATTCCAGCACGTAACGCAGTCTGCTACTTCATCCCCCAACAACCCACTACAAGCAAGCCCACTGCTGCTCCAATCTGTCAGCCTGCCCCGCCCCTCTCAGCCACATGGACCAGATGCAGTCAACAACGTTTGGATTTAAGATGCATTAATAACTGAATTACATGTTTTTATTTGGTAATTCACACTGGAACAATATACTGTAATTCACACTGAAATAATATACTGTAATTCACACTGGAATAATATACTGTAATTCACACTGAAATAATATACTGTAATTCACACTGGAATAATATACTGTAATTCACACTGGAATAATATACTGTAATTCACACTGGAATAATATACTGTAATTCACACTGGAATAATATACTGTAATTCACACTGGAATAATATACTGTAATTCACACTGGAATAATATACTGTAATTCACACTGAAATAATATACTGTAATTCACACTGAAATAATATACTGTAATTCACACTGGAATAATATACTGTAGTTCACACTGGAATAATATACTGTAATTCACACTGAAATAATATACTGTAATTCACACTGAAATAATATACTGTAATTCACACTGGAATAATATACTGTAGTTCACACTGGAATAATATACTGTAGTTCTCGTCAATGAAACGTACAGTGCCTTCAGAAAATATTAATATCCCTGGACTTCCATAACTCTGGACTTCCATACCCCTGGACTTCCATATCCCTGGACTTCCATACCTCTGGACTTCCATACCCCTGGACTTCCATATCCCTGGACTTCCATACCTCTGGACTTCCATACCCCTGAACTTCCATACCCCTGGACTTCCATACCTCTGGACTTCCATACCTCTGGACTTCCATACCCCTGGACTTCCATACCTCTGGACTTCCATACCCCTGGACTTCCATGCCTCTGGACTTCCATACCTCTGGACTTCCATACCTCTGGACTTCCATACCCCTGGACTTCCATGCCTCTGGACTTCCATACCCATGGACTTCCATACCTCTGAACTTCCATACCCCTGGACTTCCATTCCACATTTTGTTGTGTTACAGCCTGAATTCCAAAATGGATCAAATATAATTTTTGTTACCCATCTACACAAAATACCCCATAATGACCAAGTGAAAATATGTTTTTAAACAGTTCTGCAAATGTATTGAAAATGAAATACAGAAATATATACATTTACTGAAGTATTCACACCCCTGAGTAAATACATGTTAGAATCACCTTTGGCAGCGATTACAGCTTTGAGTCTTTCTGGGTAAGTCTCTAAGATCTTTGCACACCTGGACTGTACAATATTTGTATATTATTATTTGTTAAATTCTTCAAGCTCTGTCAAGTTGGTTGTTGATCATTGCTAGACAGCCATTTTAAAGTAATGCCATAGATTTTCAAGCTGATTTAAGTCAAAACATCAACTAGGCCACTCAGGAACATTCACTGTCTTCTTGGTAACCAATTCCAGTGTATATGTGGCCTTGTGTTTTAGGTTATAGTCCTGCTGAAAGGTGAATTAATCTCCCAGTGTCTGGTGGAAAGCAGACTGAACC
>CM042410.1:1839551-1852051 GCA_023634145.1 Thymallus thymallus
TGTAACACACACACACTGCAACACATACACACTAACAAACACACACACACACACACTGTAAAGACAACACTGTACCCACCAGGAAGGTACCACCAGGAAGGTACACACACACAATGTAACACACACACACACACACACACACACACACACACACACACACACTGTAACACACACACACACACTGTAACACACACACACACTGTAACACACACACACACACACACACACACACACACACACACACACACACACACACTGTGACACACACACACACTGTGACACACTGTAACACACACACACACTGTAACACACACACACACACACACTGTAACACACACACACACACACACTGTAACACACACACACACTGTAACACACACACACACACTGTAACACACACACACACACACACACTGTAACACACACACACACACACACACACACACACACACACAATGTAACACACACACACACACACACAATGTAACACACACACACACTGTAACACACACACACACACACTGTAACACACACACACTGTAGCACACACACACAATGTAACAAACAAACACAATGTAACACACACACACTGCAACACATACACACTAACAAACACACACACACACACACTGTAAAGACAACACTGTACCCACCAGGAAGGTACGCTGTTTCCCAAACAATAAACCCTGGGTCACCAGCGACCTGAAGGCCCTGCTGAATGAGAAGAAGAGGGCCTTCAAGGAGAGGGACAAGGACAAATTGGAATGCGTCCAGAGGGAGCTGAAGTTGCGGATTGCTGAGGGGAAGTGGAAAACATCCTGCATCGTCCCAGTGCCCAAGAAGGCACACCCCACTGTCCTGAATGACTTCAGACCTGTAGCGCTAACATCCCACATCATGAAGACCATGGAAAGGTTAGTCCTCGCTCACCTCAGACCCCTGGTGTGTACATCACTTGACCCCCTGCAGTTTGGCCAGGATCCCCCTCTCTGCCACCTCCTCTAGAGTGTCAAGGCTAATCCACAGAACAGAGCTAGCCTTCCTGATCAGCTTATTTACCCGAGAAGCATCACCAGCCTTTATGTTGGTGCCCCAGCACACCACTGCAAAAAAGATGGCACTGGCCACCACAGACTGGTAGAAGGTATGCAGTAGTTTACTGCACACGTTGAAGGACCTGAGTCGGCTCTGGCCCTTTTTGTACAGGGCCCCGGTGTTACCAGCCCTTTCCAGCCTGTTGTCCATATGGACTCCCAGAACTTGTATGACCCAACCATTTCCACATCCATCCCCTGTATAGGGACTGCAGTCAATTGTACCTTGGTTCTCCTGAAGTCCACCACCATCTCCTTTGTTTTGATGATGTTGAGCTGAAGGTGGTTCTGCTCACACCACAACACAAAGTCACTGATTGTGCTCCTGTACTCCTCCTCCTGCCCACCCCTGATGCACCCTACAATAGCAGAGTCATCCGAGAACTTCTGTAGGTGGCATGTTTCAGAGTTATATCTGAAGTCTGAGGTGTAGAGGGTGAACAGGAAGGGGGACAGGACCGTACCCTGGGGGGCCCCTGTGTTGCTAACTGCCCGTTCTGACACACACCTACCGGTCAGGTAGTCCGTAACCCAGGAGACTAAGGATGCTTCCACTGAAGCACAAATTCATGTTGTTACTCCTATGAACAGAGAAAGTGAAATATTCCTTGATATTAATAAAGACTCAAGCTGCTAATAACAATAACAACACAAGCCAATCTCTACACTGTCCTCCTCATTCATTACTGCTGCAGTGCTTCTTGTAGCGCTGAATGGAAATAGGAAGAACACACATTTGTTGAATACAAAGTGTTGACAGTAAGAACTTCAACATGAACTCACTCATACAAACAGCAGCTCTTTGCTGTATTCGTTGACAGTCTCTCTCTAGTCATGGTTTTAAACGTTTTGAAATCTCACAGTATCAACTTCGCTGTAGCTTTCTTTTATGCATGTAACGTTACTGGTAATCTGAGCCATCCAGCGGAAGGCCTATAGTGCACTTGATTTTTCTCTCCGGGTCCGCCGGGAAGGCAGAGTTTGTACCTTCAGACACATGAAATGGTTCAAAATGGCAACAGTTCATCCTACCCAGGGCAGCTGAATCGGGTGCACCGACCTCCAGCAGAAGAATTAAACATTAGAGGAAGAGAAGGCTTTATTGTTGTTTTTTTACAGAAATGTTTGGCAATCGACTAGGAATGCCTTGGAGACCGACCAGTGGATCGCGACCCACCGGTTGGTGACCACTGCTCTAGAAAGTTGAGTGATGTTCAGTCTTCAAATCAAATCAAAATCAAATCGTATTGGTCACATACACATATTTATCAGATGTTATTGTGGGTGTAGTGAAATCCTTGTGCTCATAGCTCCACAGTGCAGTAGTATCTAACAATTCACAACACACACATCTACAAGTAAAATATTGGAATTAAGAAATATCTGTATGTAATAACACAAAAAAAAAAATTGGGGGCTAATAGTGTAAAAAAGAACAAAACAAAACTGCAAAGTTGCTTAGGACCAAGAAACAGAGCTGCCATGTCTGTCGGCGCCATCTTGAATCTTGTGCTTCTCTCAGTGGGCTGATATTTGGGAGCTGCGCTGCAGTCTCTGGGCAACTGTGCACGTACACACTGAGTTTAGAGGGAACATTGTTCACCAGTGATATGTTAATATTGTCACCCATCAGACTATTCTTGATTTAATCTAGTCTTTACATAAACTAAATAATATATGTGTGAAATTTGTTTAAATTTAGAATGCACTTCCTGTGATTCATTTTCATGCCAGCCAGTTAGGCTAAACTCCAAGTAATTCTAGGACTTAACTTACGTATTACTTTTAGTATATCGAATGTGCAATACGTAAGTTATCTGTAATTAAACCCTGCGCACGAAGGACTGTATTTTAAGGGAATTACTATTATTACCCTCACTTATATCATACGCACTTTTAGCTACTGAAGTATTTCTCTGCCATCAACCTGTATAGTATAGTTAACCATCCAACATCCACCAATGTATAGTGTACATATTCAGCCAACCACCCATACTATGCAATGTCTTTTTATAGCTTTTTTGCACTCCAGACTTCTTGTATTTTTATACTTTCATACTGCCGCTCTATGTATCATGTACCGTGTATCTGTCTTTTGTGTACTTTCGTTGTGGCATTTTGCACCTGCCCTGTGTTTTGTTGTAGCTGCTTGACAAAGAAATTTCCCCTCTGGGATCAATAAAGTATCTATCTATCTATCTAAACAATGTGCTCAAGTCTAGAAATAAATATGGTAGGCCTAGCCTATATAAAGATGATGGGATCCTCCTCTTTCTAATAGAGGCCATCACTTGGTTCTCACACAGTTGCATAGCCTATAATGACCATCAGCAGCATCAGAGCTTGGAGAAGCCTAAATGGTCAGGTGGAATTTGACTGCCATCAAGACTCATGATCACCGGTGTGGCAGTAATCACCATAACACCATAACTCTGACCACTATAACGTTCTACAAGGTGGTTGGTAGTGAAGACTGATGTTCTACAAGGTGGTTGGTAGTGAAGACTGATGTTCTACAAGGTGGTTGGTAGTGAAGACGTCCGTGTTCTGAACTCTGCAATAAGCTTTATCCTGCTGACCATATGGGGACTCAACAGGATCTCAGAGCAGCTGTGTTAAAGGAGGGGCTGTGAGGATCAGTTTCCCACCAACCCACCAACCCACCATACCACCATACCCACCAACCCACCAACCCACCATACCACACAAACACACACACTGTTGGGGAGGGAATGTGGTGTGTTTGTACACTGACATACCATGAAAGAAATGTGAGGAACATGACAGTTCAGTTAATATTTTATTATTACAGTTCATTGGTTTAACAGTTTGTCACCATCTCAGTATTGAAACAGTCATGCTGAAACAGCCTCCAACATCACCATCACAGTATTGAAACAGTCATGCTGAAACAGCCTCCATCACCATCTCAGTATTGAAACAGTCATGCTGAAACAGCCTCCATCACCATCTCAGTATTGAAACAGTCATGCTGAAACAGCCTCCAACATCACCATCTCAGTATTGAAACAGTCATGCTGAAACAGCCTCCATCACCATCTCAGTATTGAAACAGTCATGCTGAAACAGCCTCCAACATCACCATCTCAGTATTGAAACAGTCATGCTGAAACAGCCTCCAACATCACCATCTCAGTATTGAAACAGTCATGCTGAAACAGCCTCCAACATCACCATCTCAGTATTGAAACAGTCATGCTGAAACAGCCTCCAACATCACCATCTCAGTATTGAAACAGTCATGCTGAAACAGCCTCCAACATCACCATCTCAGTATTGAAACAGTCATGCTGAAACAGCCTCCAACATCACCATCTCAGTATTGAAACAGTCATGCTGAAACAGCCTCCAACATCACCATCTCAGTATTGAAACAGTCATGCTGAAACAGCCTCCAACATCACCATCTTTACGTTATAGACATCGTCGCCTTTACTTAGAAAAACCCATTTCTCTATAAAAAGGAAGAAGTACAGGAAAAGTTAAAACCCTGATAGTGTCATTGAGTTGAACCCTGAACTATAACCTCTGGCTGTGGCCTGGTCCATACAACATGCACCTGATACATACAAGTCCTGTCCTGGCCTGTCTTGTCCCGTCCTGTCCCGGCCTGCCCGCCCGCCCGTGTGTGTGTGTGTGTGTGTGTGACAGTATCAGCAGTGTTCGTGATCTGTCTGCCAGTGTCCTGAGAGTAAGAGACTGAGCTGCACTTCCTGACAAATGTTTGACCACATTAGAGATACATATTTCCCTCAGATCACACAGACCCACAAAGAATCAGAAAACAAATCAAATATTGACTATTTGTACATAAGTGATAATATAACACATGACATGTTTATCTTTTTGAAACCTTTTTGAGTGCAATGTTTACTTGTAAATTCTAATGGTTTTTGAAGATGTTTTGTGTCTTTTCACTTTATTAAATTGAGAAAGACAAAGAGTGAGAGTGAGAGACAGAAGGAGTGAGACAAAGAGTGAGGGTGAGAGTGAGACAAAGAGTGAGAGTCCTCTCACTTCCCAACATGTAACATTCCTCCCTCCCTAGGCCGCTGTACACGACTGACAGGTACTGAGAAATATACCCACATCAGTGTTAAAGACCTGTACACCTCCCTCCCTCCCTCCCTCCCTCCCCCACCACAGACCAACACACAGAACAGGGATCGAGAGAGACAGAGAAGATGGAGAACAGAGAATGCAGGCTTGATGTACTGCAATAAACACTGATTTAATAAACAATGTGATTTACCGGACAGATAGCTCAGTCTGGCTCAGCCCAATGAGGTGATCTGAGATAAAAGAGAGGTGTGTGTCTCTTCAGAAGGACCTGGAACATCAGAGGTGTGTGTCTCTTCAGAAGGACCTGGAACATCAGAGGTGTGTGTCTCTTCAGAAGGACCTGGAACATCAGAGGTGTGTGTCTCTTCAGAAGGACCTGGAACATCAGAGGTGTGTGTCTCTTCAGAAGGACCTGGAACATCAGAGGTGTGTGTCTCTTCAGAAGGACCTGGAACATCAGATTTTAGAAGCTGGTTGTTGCTACATGATCCGACAGATCTCCTTTAGCCCCAAACAAGGGCAGACCCGTATGTGTATAGAGTACGTGTGTGCGTGTATACAGTGTGTACATCGTGTGTGTATGTGTGTACATGTTTTGGTTGTTGCCCTTGCACCACACAGCTGATTCCAATAACCAACTCAACATGAAGCTTTGATCATTCGAATCAGCTGTGTGGTGCCAGGACAACAAGCAAAACATGTACCCAGGAGGAGCCCCCAGGACTGAGTATGGAGGAGCCCCCAGGACTGAGTATGGAGGAGCCCCCAGGACTGAGTATGGAGGAGCCCCCAGGACTGAGTACGGAGGAGCCCCCAGGACTGAGTACGGAGGAGCCCCCAGGACTGAGTACGGAGGAGCCCCCAGGACTGAGTACGGAGGAGCCCCCAGGACTGAGTACGGAGGAGCCCCCAGGACTGAGTACGGAGGAGCCCCCAGGACTGAGTACGGAGGAGCCCCCAGGACTGAGTGTGGAGGAGCCCCCAGGACTGAGTACGGAGGAGCCCCCAGGACTGAGTATGGAGGAGCCCCCAGGACTGAGTACGGAGGAGCCCCCAGGACTGAGTGTGGAGGAGCCCCCAGGACTGAGTGTGGAGGAGCCCCCAGGACTGAGTGTGGAGGAGCCCCCAGGACTGAGTATGGAGGAGCCCCCAGGACTGAGTATGGAGGAGCCCCCAGGACTGAGTATGGAGGAGCCCCCAGGACTGAGTGTGGAGGAGCCCCCAGGACTGAGTGTGGAGGAGCCCCCAGGACTGAGTGTGGAGGAGCCCCCAGGACTGAGTATGGAGGAGCCCCCAGGACTGAGTATGGGAACCCCTGCTGTAGAGATTAAAACAGCTGGTCCTGGCTGTGTGTGTCTGGGTAGAAAGGATGTTCGGATTAAACCCATAGAATAACAAGTAGAACACCTATGATCTCTAGGACCCTACAACTACACTCTGGGCCTGCAGCCAGCTCCACTGTTCCCCTCTAATCAGGGACTGGTTTAGACCTGGGATACCAGGTGGATGCAATGAATGGTCCGGTAGAACAGAAAAGCTGCAGGCTCCGGACCTCGCAGGGTCAGAGTTGCTTTAGGGTGTCTATATAGTAATCACTCAGTCAGCCACCAGCTAGCCAGTCAACCTGCTGTAGAAAACATTTGTATCCTCTGTCTCCCAACGTCCATCAATCCATTCACCTTCAGATAGAATCTGAATCAAACCTGGAGCCACACTTTAAAAATTATTAAAAGACAAGAACCAAAAGGGAAAAGAACAACCCAACTAATTTAAAATGTCCTCCCCCTCTCCCCCTTTCTCCCCCATTAGAGGACAGTCCCCCTCTCCCCCATTAGAGAGGACAGTCCACCTCTCCTCCTTCCTCCCCCATTAGAGAGGACAGTCCCTCTCTCCTCCTTTCTCCCCCATTAGAGAGGAGGACAGTCCCCCTCTCCTCCTTTCTCCCCCATTAGAGAGGAGGACAGTCCCCCTCTCCTCCTTTCTCCCCCATTAGAGAGGAGGACAGTCCCTCTCTCCTCCTTTCTCCCCCATTAGAGAGGAGGACAGTCACCCTCTCCTCCTTTCTCCCCTCTCCTCCTTTCTCCCCCATTAGAGAGGAGGACAGTCCCCCTCTCCTCCTTTCTCCCCTCTCCTCCTTTCTCCCCCATTAGAGAGGAGGACAGTCCCCCTCTCCTCCTTTCTCCCCCATTAGAGAGGAGGACAGTCCCCCTCTCCTCCTTTCTCCCCCATTAGAGATGAGGACAGTCCCCCTCTCCTCCTTTCTCCCCCATTAGAGAGGAGGACAGTCCCTCTGTCTACGAGACTAGTTTGGGCAGCATGGTGCGGAGGGGTATGGACCCTGCTGAGTCGCCCATCATGTTGCCTCTCAGTTTGTTGTGATTGGCTACCATGCAGCTCCCTCCTTTAGTCGGCAGGATGGATGGGAAGGAGGTAGAGTGATGTTCTGTCGCTCCTCTCTTCTCCCCTGCGGCGGGGGCCAGAGGCTTGGGCAGGCGTCGGTACAGCCAGGGGTGTCTGAGGGCCTGACTGGGGGTCAGTCTGCTGGAAGGGTCCCAGTCTAGACACCTCTTAACAAAGTCTGTGAAGGTGAGGTCTTCACATCCCTTCAGGGCCGCGGTCCACTCCTTACTGGCCGGGGGACCCCGGAGCTTCCCCCTGCGTGAGCGGGAGCCTGTGAATACCGTGGCCCCACTGGGCAAGGTGTTGGCCCCGCAGTAGCGCGGGAGGCCCTTTGAGGAGATAAAGTTCTTGGCCCTCTTAGCCTGCTCCAGTAGCTTGGTGGGGGGCATGCCCAGTAGCTCCATGACACAGGCCAGCTGGTCCCCCTCGTCCTCCCCTGGGAACAGGGGGTACCCAGTCAGCAGCTCAGCCAGGATACAGCCAAATGACCACATGTCAATTGGGAGACCGTAGCGTGACCCCAGGATGACCTCAGGGGCACGGTAGAAACGGGACTGGATGTACGTGTAGACACGCTGGTGATGGAAACATGATGAACCAAAGTCTATCACCTGGAGAGAGCGAGAGAAAGGGTGTTAGGGATCTCGTGTTGGAAACATGACAAACCAAAGTCTATCAAGTGGAGAGAGCGAGAGAGAGGTCATCTACCTTTGGCCTAAAGAGCAGGAACCCAGACTTCATCAAAGATATTGGAAATATAGACATTGTCATCCTACAATGAACATGTTATAAGAGACGGACCCACTGGTTGCCCTCTAGGTTACAGAGAGCTGGTCGTCCCATCCACCAAACTACCAGGTGTTACAGAGAGCTGGTCGTCCCATCCACCAAACTACCAGGTGTTACAGAGAGCTGGTAGTCCCATCCACCAAACTACCAGGTGTTACAGAGAGCTGGTAGTCCCATCCACCAAACTACCAGGTGTGAAACAGGGAAGAGACTCAGAGGGTATGTTAATTTGGTATAGAGCAGACCTAACCCACTCTATCAAATTAATCAAAACAGGAACATTTTACATCTGGCTAGAAATTAATAAGGAAATGATTTGAACAGAGATAAATGTCCTCCTGTGTGCTACCTATATCCCCCCACTAGAATCCCCATACTTTAATGAAGACAGCTTCTCCATCCTGGAGGGGAGATCAACCATTTCCAGGTCCAGGGACATGTACTAGTCTGTGGTGACCTAAATGTCAGTACTGGACAAGAACCTGACACTCTCAGCACACAGGGGGACAAACACCTGCCTGGAGGTGACAGCATTCCCTCCCCCATATGCCCCTCTAGACACAAACAGGTCACAACTCCTGCAGCTCTGTCACACGCTGGGTCTGTACATAGTCAATGGTAGGCTTCCAGGGGATTCCTATGGTAGGTACACATATAGCTCATGTCTTGGCAGTAGTACTGTAGACTACTTTATCACTGACCTCAACCCAGAGTCTCTCAGAGCGTTCAGTCAGCCCACTGACACCCCTATCAGATCACAGCAAAATCACAGTCTACTTGAACAGAGCTACGCTCAAGCATGAGGCATCAAAGCCAAAGGAACTGAATAATATTAAGAAATGCTATGGATGGAAGGAAAGTAGTGTTGAAATCTACAAAAAAAATGAGGCAACAACAAATGAAATCCCTTCTAGACAACTTCCTGGACAAAACGTTCCCCTGTAATAGTGAAGGTGTGAACTAAACATTAAACAGAAAACTGAAGAAAATGAACAACAATGATAAATGGTTTGATGAAGAATGAAAAACCTAAGAAAGAAATTGAGAAACCTGAGTCTACACCTTCACTATGGTGAATCACTAAAACAATACAGAAATACACCTTCACTATGGTGAATCACTAAAACAATACAGAAATACACCTTCACTATGGTGAATCACTAAAACAATACAGAAATACACCTTCACTATGGCGAATCCCTCAAACAATACAGAAATACACCTTCACTTTGGCGAATCCCTAAAACAATACAGAAATACACCTTCACTATGGTGAATCCCTAAAACAATACAGAAATACACCTTCACTATGGTGAATCACTAAAACAATACAGAAATACACCTTCACTATGATGAATCACTAAAACAATACAGAAATACACCTTCACTATGGTGAATCACTAAAACAATACAGAAATACACCTTCACTATGGTGAATCACTAAAACAATACAGAAATACACCTTCACTATGGTGAATCACTAAAACAATACAGAAATACACCTTCACTATGGTGAATCACTAAAACAATACAGAAATACACCTTCACTATGGTGAATCACTAAAACAATACAGAAATACACCTTCACTATGGTGAATCCCTCAAACAATACAGAAATACGCCTTCACTATGGCGAATCACTAAAACAATACAGAAATACTCCTTCACTATGGCGAATCCCTCAAACAATACAGAAATACGCCTTCACTATGGCGAATCACTAAAACAATACAGAAATACGGCTTCACTATGGCGAATCACTAAAACAATACAGAAATACGCCTTCACTATGGCGAATCACTAAAACAATACAGAAATACGCCTTCACTATGGCGAATCCCTCAAACAATACAGAAATACGCCTTCACTATGGTGAATCACTAAAACAATACAGAAATACGGCTTCACTATGGCGAATCACTAAAACAATACAGAAATACGCCTTCACTATGGCGAATCCCTAAAACAATACAGAAATACACCTTCACTATGGTGAATCCCTCAAACAATACAGAAATACACCTTCACTATGGTGAATCACTAAAACAATACAGAAATACACCTTCACTATGGTGAATCACTAAAACAATACAGAAATACGCCTTCACTATGGTGAATCACTAAAACAATACAGAAATACGCCTTCACTATGGTGAATCACTAACACAATACAGAAATACACTACGGAAAAAGAAGGAACAGAAGGAACTCAGTTTTTCACAATTCCTGACATTTAATCCTAGTAAACATTGCGTGTCTTACGTCAGTTAGGATCACCACTTTATTTTAAGAATGTGAAATGTCAGAATAATAGTAGAGAGAGTGATTTATTTCAGCTTTTATTTCTTTCATCACATTCCCAGTGGGTCAGAAGTTTATATACACTCAATTAGTATTTGGTAGCATTGCCTTTAAATTGTTTAACTTGGGTCAAATGTTTCGGGTAGCCTTCCACAAGCTTCCCACAATAAGTTGGGTGAATTTTGGCCCATTCCTCCTGACAGAACTGGTGTAACTGAGTCAGGTTTGAGGTCAGGGCTTTGTGATGGCCACTCCAATACCTTGTTTTGTTGCCATTTTGACACAACTTTGGAAGTATGCTTGGGGTCATTGTCCATTTGGAAGACCCATTTACGACCAAGCTTTAACTTCCTGGCTGATGTCTTGAGATGTTGCTTCAATATATCCACATAATTTTCCTTTTCATGATGCCATCTATTTTGTGAAGTGCACCAGTCCCTCCAGCAGCAAAGCAGCCCCACAACATGATGCTGCCACCCCCGTGCTTCACGGTTGGGATGGTGTTCTTCGGCTTGCAAGCCTCCCCCTTTTTCCTCCAAACATAATGATGGTCATTATGGTCAAACAGTTCCATTTGTGTTTCATCAGACCAGAGGACATTTCTCCAAAAAGTACGATCTTTGTCCCCATGTGCAGTTACAAACCGTAGTCTGGCTTTTTTATGGCGGTTTTGGAGCAGTGGCTTCTTCCTTGCTGAGCAGCCTTTCAGGTCATGTCGATATAGGACTCGTTTTTCTGTGGATATAGATACTTTTGTACCTGTTTCCTCCAGCATCTTCACAAGGTCCTTTGCTGTTGTTCTGGGATTGACTTGCCCTTTTCGCACCAAAGTACGTTCATCTCTAGGAGACAGAACGCGTCTCCTTCCAGAGTGGTATGACGGCTCCATGGTGTTTATACTTGCATACTATTGTTTGTACAGATGAACATGGTACCTTCAGGCCTTTGGAAATTGCTCCCAAGGATGAACCAGACTTGTGGAGGTCTACAATTTTTTGGCTGTTTTCTTTTGATTTTCCCATGTCGAGCAAAGAGGCAGTGAGTTTGAAGGTAGGCCTTGAAATACATCCAAAAGGTACACCTCCAATTGACACAAATTATGTCAATTAGCCTATCAGAAGCTTCTAAAGCCATGACATAATTTTCTGGAATTTTCCAAGCTGTTTAAAGGCACAGTCAACTTAGTGTATGTAAACATCTGACCCACTGGAATTGTGATATAGTGAATTATAAGTGAAATAATCTGTCTGTAAACAACTGTTGAAAGAATTACTTGTGTCATGCACAAAGTAGATGTCCTAACCGACTTACCAAAACTATAGTTTGTTAACATGAAACCAATCTGCGGAGTGGTTGAAAAATTAGTTTTAATGACAACCTAAGTGTATGTAAACTTCCGACTTCAACTCTATATCAATGAATTGGCGAGGGCACTAGAACAGTCTGCAGCACCCGGCCTCACCCTACTAGAATCTGAAGTTAAATGTCTACTGTTTGCTGATGATCTGGTGCTTCTGTCACCAACCAAGGAGGGCCTACAGCAGCACCTAGATCTTCTGCACAGATTCTGTCAGACCTGGGCCCTGACAGTAAATCTCAGTAAGACAAAAATAATGGTGTCCCAAAAGGTCCAGTCTAGTAGAGTAGATCTGTCTGGGTTCTTAGAGTTGGGACGGGTTGGTTTAGTTATCAACTGGGACAGATTTAGTTCAGTACAAATGCCTTTTAATTTATCAGATACTGGTGACAGATAGTCCAGATTAAAATCTCCCAAAATCAGTCATTCAGAGTTTGCATCATTAGACAATATTTCAGAGAGTTTGCTTAGAGTAC
>CM042410.1:1857051-1922051 GCA_023634145.1 Thymallus thymallus
GTCCATATGGACAACAGGCTGGAATGGGCCGGTAACACCGGGGCCCTGTACAAAAAGGGCCAGAGCCGACTCTACTTTCTGAGGAGGCTCAGGTCCTTCAACGTGTACAGTAAACTACTGCATACCTTCTACCAGTCTATGGTGGCCAGTGCCATCTTTTTTGCAGTGGTGTGCTGGGGAGCAAACATCAAAGCCGGTGATGCTTCTCGGGTAAATAAGCTGATCAGGAAGGCTAGCTCTGTCTTGGGATTAGCCTTGACACTCTAGAGGAGGTGGCGGAGAGACGGATCCTGGCCAAACTGCTGGCCATCATGGACAACGTCACCCACCCTCTGCACGCTATGGTTATGACGCAGAGGAGCACTTTCAGTCACAGACTGATCCCACCACGGTGTGCCAGAGAGCGCTACAGGAGGTCCTTCCTGCCGGCGGCTATTAGACTATATAATGCCTCACCGGGGTGCCGTGCCGTCGGCAACATAGATCTGGAACTGTTGGGGTGCTAGGACCTAGTTTAACAATTATGCATCCATCCGTGAGTAACTCTGGTCCGTCAGCACTCATCCACTCAGGACCTATTTATTCATGCAGGTCTGTATATACATACTCATGTACAGTTGTTATATTATATCACATGCAATATTGCTAGTAATTCTTGGACCTAACTTACGTAGGCATTCACTCAGGAATGCATATTAGTATCCTGTCAGTTGCACCTTTTCTCATTGCTTTTAGTATATCGAATGTGCAATACGTGCATTTATCTGTAATTAAACCCTGCGCACTAAGGACTGTATTTTAAGGGAATTACTATTATTACCCCAAATTATATCATACACACATTTAGCTATTAAAGTATCTCTTCCTGTCATTTACCTGTACAGTTTGTGTAACCATGCAAGTATTCACTTATCTGTTAATATAACTGTATACCTAACTGTACAGCTAATTTAACCATGCAAAATGTTCACTTACCTGTTCATTTAGCCAGTCTGTCTATTAAGTAAACTATTATTACCCTCGCTCATATCATACGCATTTTTAGCTACTGAAGTATTTCTCTGCCATCGACCTGTATAGTATAGTTAACCATCCAACATCCACCAATGTATAGTGTACATATTCAGCAAACCACTCATACTATGCAATGTCTTTTTATAGCTTCTTTTTGCACTCCAGATATCTTGTATTTCTATACTTTTTCATACTGCCGCTCTATGTATCATGTACCGTGTATCTGTCTTTTGTGTACTTTCGTTGTGGCATCTATCTATCTATCTATCTATCTATCTATCTATCTATCTATCTATCTATCTATCTATCTATCTATCTATCTATCTATCTATCTATCTATCTATCTATCTATCTATCTATCTATCTATCTATCTATCTATCTATCTATCTATCTATCTATCACGACCGGACGTGATAGAGTCCCATAGGGCAGCGCACAATGTAAATAAGAATTTGTTCTTAACTGACTTGACTAGTTAAATAAAGGTTAAATAATAATATTTTAAAAAACTTTCACTCAATTTAAGGGGGAAATTTGCCTTAAAATGTTTTGTGCAACTAACTTCTAGTTAAGGAAACTATAAGAGAAAGGATGAGGGGGTCAGAGGTTAAAGTGATACCTGTCCGAAGCTGCCCTTGCCGATTACTTTGAGGAACTCGTATCTGAAGGCCAGGTGATCGTGGGGTACGTGGATGTACCCCCCCTGCTCGTCATCAAAACCCCCATTGTTGTTGCCCCCAGCAACTGCAGGACGCTTCTTAGCGTTGGGACCAAGGAAATACACCTGGTGGAACGATAATATTATTAACAAATGAAGAGCACAATGTCATAATGTAACACTTAACAAAACACCTGTGTGTCTCAGTGTGGGGTTTAATTCGAGGGTAGACCAGCTTTAATATTACAGATACACTGTGTCTCAGTGTGTGGTTTAATTCGAGGGTAGACCAGCTTTAATATTACAGATACACTGTGTCTCAGTGTGTGGTTTAATTCGAGGGTAGACCAGCTTTAATATTACAGATACACTGTGTCTCAGTGTGTGGTTTAATTCGAGGGTAGACCAGCTTTAATATTACAGATACACTGTGTCTCAGTGTGTGGTTTAATTCGAGGGTAGACCAGCTTTAATATTACAGATACACTGTGTCTCAGTGTGTGGTTTAATTCGAGGGTAGACCAGCTTTAATATTACAGATACACTGTGTCTCAGTGTGTGGTTTAATTCGAGGGTAGACCAGCTTTAATATTACAGATACACTGTGTCTCAGTGTGTGGTTTAATTCGAGGGTAGACCAGCTTTAATATTACAGATACACTGTGTCTCAGTGTGTGGTTTAATTCGAGGGTAGACCAGCTTTAATATTACAGATACACTGTGTCTCAGTGTGGGGTTTAATTCGAGGGTAGACCAGCTTTAATATTACAGATACACTGTGTCTCAGTGTGTGGTTTAATTCGAGGGTAGACCAGCTTTAATATTACAGATACACTGTGTCTCAGTGTGTGGTTTAATTCGAGGGTAGACCAGCTTTAATATTACAGATACACTGTGGCTTCTATCAAGGTAATTGTCTGCATCATTTCCAATCCCCCATATATTTTTATGTAAATATAAACACACACACACACATTTCTTTAAATATATTTTCCGTCTTGTTAGTTATTTTCCCCTGACCTTCCCCTGACCCTACCATCCCTCCCCAACTGGAGGAAAATAATGGACAACAACTCTGTCCTGAATGACTTCAGACCTGTAGCGCTAACATCCCACATCATGAAGACCCTGGAAAGGTTAGTCCTCGCTCACCTCAGACCCCTGGTGTGTACATCACTGGACCCCCTGCAGTTTGCATACCAGCGCAATATCGGGGTGGATGATGCAATCATCTACCTTCTGCAGAGGGCCTACTCTCACCTGGACAACGCAGGTTGCACTGTGAGGGTTATGTTTTTTGACTTCTCCAGTGCCTTCAACACCATTCAGCCCCTGGTACTGGGTGAGAAGATGAGGAGGATGAAAGTGGAAGCACCCTTAGTCTCCTGGGTTACGGACTACTTGACCGGTTGGCCACAATTTGTGTGACTACAGAGCTGTGTGTCAGAACGGGCAGTAAGCAACACAGGGGCCCCCCAGGGAACGGTCCTGTCCCCCTTCCTGTTCACCCTCTACACCTCAGACTTCAGATATAACTCTGAAACATGCCACCTACAGAAGTTATCGGATGACTCTGCTATTGTAGGGATCTTCAGGGGTGGGCAGGAGGAGGAGGAGTACAGGAGCACAATCAGTGACTCTGTGGTCTAGTTTAACAATTATGCATCCATCCGTGAGTAACTCTGGTCTGTAATCCCTCATTCACTCAGGACTTATTTATTCATTCAGGTCTGTATATACATACTCATGTACAGTTGTTATATCATATCACGTGCAATATTGTAAGTAATTCTTGGACTTAACTTACGTAGTCATTCACTCAGGAATGCATATTAGTATCCTGTCAGTAGTATCTTTTTTCATTGCTTTTAGTATATCGAATGTGCAATACGTGCAGTTGTCTGTAATTAAACCCTGCGCACTAAGGACTGTATTTTAAGGGAATTACTATTATTACCCCAAATTATATCATACACACATTTAGCTATTAAAGTATCTCTTCCTGTCATTTACCTGTACAGTTAATTTAACCAAAATATTCACTTACCTGTTCATTTAACCAGACTGTATATTAAGTAAACTATTATTACCCTCACTTATATCATACGCACTTCTAGCTATTTAAGTATTTCTCTGCCATCAACCTGTATAGTATAGTTAACCATGCAAATATTCCTTATTTATATACAGTGGGGAGAACAAGTATTTGATACACTGCCGATTTTGCAGGTTTTCCCACTTACAAAGCATATAGAAGTCTGTAATTTTTATCATAAGTACTCTTCAACTGTGAGTGACGGAATCTAAAACAAAAATCCAGAAAATTACAGAAACCTTTGTTTGCAATTACAGAGATCATACGTTTCCTGTAGTTCTTGACCAGGTTTGCACACACTGCAGCAGGGATTTTGGCCCACTCCTCCATACAGACCTTCTCCAGATCCTTCAGGTTTCGGGGCTGTCCCTGGGCAATACAGACTTTCAGCTCCCTCCAAAGATTTTCTATTGGGTTCAGGTCTGGAGACTGGCTAGGCCGCTCCAGGACCTTGAGATGCTTCTTACGGAGCCACTCCTTAGTTGCCCTGGCTGTGTGTTTCGGGTCGTTGTCATGCTGGAAGACCCAGCCACGACCCATCCTCAATGCTCTTACTGAGGGAAGGAGGTTGTTGGCCAAGATCTCGCGATACATGGCCCCATCCATCCTCCCCTCAATACGGCGCAGTCGTCCTGTCCCCTTTGCAGAAAAGCATCCCCAAAGAATGATGTTTCCACCTCCATGCTTCACGGTTGGGATGGTGTTCTTGGGGTTGTACTCATCCTTCTTCTTCCTCCAAACACGGCGAGTGGAGTTTAGACCAAAAAGCTCTATTTTTGTCTCATCAGACCACATGACCTTCTCCCATTCCTCCTCTGGATCATCCAGATGGTCATTGGCAAACTTCTGACGGGCCTGGACATGCGCTGGCTTGAGCAGGGGGACCTTGTGTGCGCTGCAGGATTTTAATCCATGACGGCGTAGTGTGTTACTACTGGTTTTCGTTGAGACTGTGGTCCCAGCTCTCTTCAGGTCATTGACCAGGTCCTGCCGTGTAGTTCTGGGCTGATCCCTCACCTTCCTCATGACCATTGATGCCCCACGAGGTGAGATCTTGCATGGTGCCCCAGACCGAGGGAGATTGACCGTCATCTTGAACTTCTTCCATTTTCTAATAATTGCGGCAACAGTTGTTGCCTTCTCACCAAGCTGCTTGCCTATTGTCCTGTAGCCCATCCCAGCCTTGTGCAGGTCTACAATTTTATCCCTGATGTCCTTACACAGCTCTCTGGTCTTGGCCATTGTGGAGAGGTTGGAGTCTGTGTGATTGAGTGTGTGGACAGGTGTCTTTTATCCAGGTAACGATTTCAAACAGGTGCAGTTAATACAGGTAATGAGTGGAGAACTAAGAGGTCTGTAAGAGCCGGAATTCTTACTGGTTGGTAGGTGATCAAATACTTATGTCATGCAATAAAATGCAAATTAATTATTTAAAAATCATACAATGTGATTTTCTGGATTTTTGTTTTAGATTCCGTCTCTCACAGTTGAAGTGTACGTATGATAAAAATTACAGACCTCTACATGCTTTGTAAGTAGGAAAACCTGCAAAATCGGCAGTGTATCAAATACTTGTTCTCCCCACTGTATGTAGAGCCCTGGTGTGAATGTGTACATGCGTGTGCATGCGTGTGTACCTCTGGGTAGGAGTGTATCTCAGCCTGCTCCAGGTTAGTAAGTTGGGAGTGGTACTGTCTGAGGGCCTGTTCAGAAGTCAGGGGTCCCACCAGCTTGCCCTCTGATGACCCCTTACTGGAGCCCGTACTGTCCGCGCTGCGTTCTTTAGGGCCGGGTTTACCGGTGGTCTGTCCGGCAGTGCATTCTTTAGACAGTCCAGTCACCGGGCCGGGTTTACCGGTGGTCTGTCCGGCAGTGCGTTCTTTAGACAGTCCAGTCACCGGGCCGGGTTTACCGGTGGTCTGTCCGGCAGTGCGTTCTTTAGACAGTCCAGTCACCGGGCCGGGTTTACCGGTGGTCTGTCCGGCGGTGCGTTCTTTAGACAGCCCAGTCACCGGGCCGGGTTTACCGGTGGTCTGTCCGGCGGTGCGTTCTTTAGACAGCCCAGTCACCGGGCTGGGTTTACCGGTGGTCTGTCCGGCGGTGTTGTTGCCGTTGACCATGCGGTCTTCGTACAGGTACTTGACCTTCAGCTGACCCCCGCTAACACCGATCTGGTCCCGCATCACACCTGGCTTATTCACCTGGGGAAGTAGGCAGGAGACAGACACAGAGTTAGAGAGAAAGTGACAAAGAAAGAGAGAGAGGGGAAGGGGAGAACCAGTGTAACAGGACCTAGTTCCTGCCAGACAATGTTGTCCGGTAATACGGCCAGGTGCAGCAAAGAAAGACTTATCATAGCTGCAGCTGGCTCAGAATAGAACAGCACGCCTCACCCTTAAACAGCACATACAGAACTGGTGTTGAATTAATTAATTGAGGACTGCATTGTAGTGATTTATTTGTTGCAACTGTGGTGTTGAGGTGTGGAGGTTGGGGCATGGAGGTTATTTTTATTATTGTTTTATTTGTAATGTACATTTTACTTCCTCTTTGTACTCAGGACACCATTGGGAAACCCTGGTCTCAATTGAGCTACCCTGAATAAACTAAAGTTAATAAATAATATTAACATCAACAGCTGCATGCCAGTCTTCCTGGGAGGGCAGAAACATGTAGGGACCATAGAAACATGTAGGGACCATAAAGACATGTAGGGACCATAAAGACATGTAGGGACCATAGAAACATGTAGGGACCATAGAAACATGTAGGGACCATAGAAACATGTAGGGACCATAGAAACATGTAGGGACCATAAAGACATGTAGGGACCATAGAAACATGTAGGGACCATAGAAACATGTAGGGACCATAGAAACATGTAGGGACCATAGAAACATGTAGGGACCATAGAAACATGTAGGGACCATAGAAACATGTAGGGACCATAGAAACATGTAGGGACCATAAAGACATGTAGGGACCATAGAAACATGTAGGGACCATAAAGACATGTAGGGACCATAGAAACATGTAGGGACCATAGAAACATGTAGGGACCATAGAAACATGTAGGGACCATAGAAACATGTAGGGACCATAGAAACATGTAGGGACCATAGAAACATGTAGGGACCATAGAAACATGTAGGGACCATAGAAACATGTAGGGACCATAGAAACATGTAGGGACCATAGAAACATGTAGGGACCATAAAGACATGTAGGGACCATAGAAACATGTAGGGACCATAAAGACATGTAGGGACCATAGAAACATGTAGGGACCATAGAAACATGTAGGGTCATTTCCGTTTTGAGCGTTTCGTTTGTCTCTGAGCTGCTGTTTGTTACCTCTTGGCTACCTGCCAAGTTTTACGTTTTTATAACTGTTTAAATCTATTTTGATTTAACACATTTTTCCAACGTCTTAATTATTATTATTTTTTTCTACGTTTTTGTATTATAATTTATTTAATTTTTTCATTCAACATTTTTATCCCGGACGCTTTATCTGGACATGGTTCTACAGGACTTCCACCAGCCGAAGCTAAGTAGTAACATTATTAACACTATGTCATCTGACGTTAACTGCAGTCACTGTATTCATCACATACAGGAAAACTATTGCCTTATGGCGAGGATAGCCTCGCTGCAAGCCCAGCTTCAGACGCCATCGTTAGGCAAGGGCAGTATAAGTGTAGGAAATGATGAAACAGCATCTGTGTCACCAGTAAGTACAGTTACTAGTAAAAATCCCCTCGCACAGTCCCCGCAGCCGGACATTTTTCTCAGGGCTTCTGGAAAGAAATGCAGTCGGCATGTTCAACCGGTGTCGCTCATTCAGCCGACAGAAACTTTCAACCCGTTCTCCCCATTAAGCAACGAGTCGGAGCCAGAGACTTCTCAGGTCTCTCCTCCACCCGTTACGGGGTCTGAACCACCGAAGCCTCCTACCATTAGCTCTGACTAATTGAAAACCCTAGTCATTGGCGACTCCATTACCCGCAATATTAGATTTAAGAATCATCCAGCGATTATACATTGTTTACCAGGGGGCAGGGCTACCGACGTAAAGGCTAATCTAAAGATGGTGCTGGCTAAAAATAAATGTGGCGAGTGTAGAGAATATAGAGATATTGTTATCCACGTCGGCACCAACGATGTTAGGATGAAACAGTCAGAGGTCACCAAGCACAACATAGCTTCTGTGTGTAAATTAGCTAGAAAGATGTGTCGGCATCGAGTAATTGTCTCTGGCCCCCTCCCAGTTAGGGGGAGTGATGAGCTCTACAGCAGAGTCTCACAACTCAATCGCTGGTTGAAAACTGTTTTTTGCCCCTCCCAAAGGATAGAATTTGTAGACAATTGGCCCTCTTTCTGGGACTCACCCACGAACAGGACCAAGCCTGGCCTGCTGAGGAGTGACGGACTCCATCCTAGCTGGAGGGGTGCTCTCATTTTATCTATGAACATAGACGAGGCTCTAACTCCTCTAGCTCCACTATGAGATAGGGTGCAGGCCAGGGAGCAGGCTGTTAGCCAGCCTGCCAGTTTAGTGGAGTCTGCCACTAGCATAGTCAGTGTAGTCAGCTCAGTTAGCCCCATTGAGACCGTGTCTGTGCCTCGATCTAGGTTGCGCAAACCTAAACATGGCGGTGTTCGCCTTAGTAATCTCACTGGAATAAAGACCTCCTCCATTCCTGTCATTATTGAAAGAGGTTGTGATATCTCACTTCTTAAAATAGGGTTACTTAATGTTAGATCCCTCACTTCCAAGGCAGTTATAGTCAATGAACTAATCACTGACCATAATCTTGATGTGATTGGCCTGACTGAAACATGGCTTAAGCCTGATGAATTTACTGTGTTAAACGAGGCCTCTCCTCCTGGTTACACTAGTGACCATGTCCCCCGCGCATCCCGCAAAGGCGGAGGTGTTGCTAACATTTACGATAGCAAATTTCAATTTACCCCCCAAAAAAGGACAGCGTTTTCATCTTTTGAGCTTCTAGTCATGGAATCTAAGCAGCCCACTCAATCACTTTTTATAGCTACTGTTTACAGGCCTCCTGGGCCTTATACAGAGTTCCTTACTGAGTTCTCTGAATTCCTATCAGACCTTGTAGTCATGGCAGATAATATTCTAATTTTTGGTGACTTTAACATTCACATGGAAAAGTCCACAGATCCACTACAAAAGGCTTTCGGCGCCATCATCGACTCAGTGGGTTTTGACCAACATGTCTCCGGACCTACTCATTGCCACAATCATACACTGGATCTAGTTCTGTCCCGTGGAATAAATATTGTGGATCTAAATGTTTTTCCTCATAATCCTGGACTATCGGACCACCATTTTATTTCGTTTGCAATCGCAACAAATAATCTGCTTAGACCCCAACCAAGGATCATCAAAAGCCGTGCTATAAATTCTCGGACAACCCAAAGATTCCTAGACGCCCTTCCGGACTCCTTCCACCTATCCAAGGACGTCGGAGTACAAAAATCAGTTAACAATCAAACTGAGGATCTAAATTTAACCTTGCGTAATACTTTAGATGTAGTCGCACCCCTAAAAACAAAAAACATTTGCCAAAAGAAACTAGCTCCCTGGTACACAGAAAATACCCGAGCTCTGAAGCAAGCTTGCAGAAAGCTGGAACGGAAATGGCGCTCCACCAAACTGGAAGTCTTCCTACTAGCTTGGAAAGAAAGTACAGTGCAATATCGAAAAGTCCTCACTGCTGCTCGATCATCCTATTTTTCCAACCTAATTGAGGAGAATAAGAATAATCCTAAATTTCTATTTGATACTGTTGCAAAGCTAACTAAAAAGCAGCATTCCCCAAGAGAGGATGCCTTCCACTTCAGCAGCGATGAATTCATGAACTTCTTCAACGAAAAGATCTTTATCATTAGAAAGCAAATTACAGACTCCTTTTTGAGTCTGCATATTTCCCCAAAGCTCAGCTGTCCTGAGTCGGCACAGAACTGCCAGGACCTGGGATCAATGGAGACACTCAAGTGTTTTAATCCTATATCTCTTGACACATTCATGAAAATTGTCATGGCCTCTAAACCTTCAACCTGCATACTGGACCCTATTCCAACTAAACTACTGAAAGAGCTACTTCCTGTGCTCGGCCCTCCTATGCTGAACATAATAAATGGCTCCCTCTCCACCGGATGTGTACCAAACTCTCTAAAAGTGGCAGTAATAAAGCCGCTCTTGAAAAAGCCAAGCCTTGACCCAGAAAATGTAAAAAACTATCGGCCTATATCGAATCTCCCATTTCTCTCAAAAATCTTAGAAAAAGCTGTTGCGCAGCAACTCACTGCCTTCCTGAAGACAAATAATGTATACGAAACACTTCAGTCTGGTTTTAGACCCTATCATAGCACTGAGACTGCACTTGTGAAAGTGGTAAACAACCTTTTAATGGCGTCAGACCAGGGCTCTGCATCTGTCCTCGTGCTCTTAGACCTTAGTGCTGCTTTTGACACCATCGATCATCATATTCTTTTGGAGAGATTGGAAACCTTAATTGGTCTACACGGACAAGTTCTTGCCTGGTTTAGATCTTATTTGTCGGAGAGATATCAGTTTGTCTCCGTGGATGGTTTGTCCTCTGACAAATCAATTGTAAGTTTCGGTGTTCCTCAAGGTTCCGTTTTGGGGCCACTTTTGTTTTCACTATATATTTTACCCCTTGGTGATGTCATTCGGAAACATAATGTTAACTTCCATTGCTATGCGGACGACACACAGCTGTACATTTCGATGAAACATGGTGATGCACCAAAATTGCCTGCCCTGGAAGCCTGTGTTTCAGACATAAGGAAGTGGATGGCGGCAAATTTTTTACTTTTAAATTCTGACAAAACAGAGATGCTAGTTCTAGGTCCCAAGAAACAAAGAGATCTGCTTTTGGATCTGACAATTAATCTTGATGGTTGTACAGTCGTCTCCCAAAAAAGTGTGAAGGACCTTGGCATTACTCTGGACCCTGATCTCTCTTTTAATGAACATATCAAGAATATTTCAAGGATAGCTTTTTTCCATCTTCGTAACATTGCAAAAATCAGACATTTTTTGTCCAAAAATGATGCGGAAAAGCTAATCCATGCTTTTGTCACTTCTAGATTAGATTACTGCAATGCTCTACTCTCCGGCTACCCGGATAAAGCACTAAATAAACTTCAATTAGTGCTAAACACGGCTGCTAGAATCCTGACTAGAACCAAAAGATTTGATCATATTACTCCTGTGCTAGCCTCTCTACACTGGCTTCCTGTTAAGGCTAGGGCTGATTTCAAGGTTTTACTGCTAACCTACAAAGCATTACATGGGCTTGCTCCTACTTATCTCTCAGATTTGGTCCTGCCGTACATACCTACACGTACGCTCCGGTCACAAGACGCAGGCCTCCTTATTGTCCCTAGAATCTCTAAGCAAACAGGTGGAGGAAGGGCTTTCTCCTATAGAGCTCCATTTTTATGGAATGGTCTGCCTATCCATGTGAGAGACGCAGACTCTGTCTCAATCTTTAAGTCTTTACTGAAGACTCACCTCTTCAGTATGTCCTATGATTGAGTGTAGTCTGGCCCAGGGGTGCAAGGGTGAACAGCAAGGCTCTGGAGCGACGAACCACCCTTGCTGTCTCTGCCTGGCCGGTTCCCGTCTCTCCATTGGGATTCTCTGCCTCTGACCCTATTACGGGGGCTGAGTCACTGGCTTACTGGTGCTTTCCATGCCATTCCTAGGAGGGGTGCGTCACTTCCTGTCCGGTTTGTCGCCCCCTCTGGCTTGTGCAGTGGAGGGGATCTTTTCGTGGACTATACTCAGCCTTGTCTCAGGGTAGTAAGTTGGTGGTTGTTGATATCCCCCTATTGGTGTAGGGGCTGTGCTTGGCAGAGTGGGTGAGGTTATATCCTGCCTGGTTTGGCCCTGTCCGGGGGTATTGTCTGGGTATTGTCGGAGGGGGCCACAGTGTCTCCTGACCCCCCTGTCTCAGCCTCCAGTACCTATGCTGCAATAGTCTATGTGCCAGGGGGCTAGGGTCAGTTTGTTAAATCTGATGTTATTATCCAGTGTCTTGTGTGAATTTAAGTATGCTCCCTCTAATTCGCTCTCTCTCCCACTCTACCCCCTCTCCCGGAGGACCTGAGCCTACCCGGAGGACCATGCTTCAGGACCACCTGTCCTGATGACTCCTAGCTGTCCCCAGTCCACCTGGTTGTGCTGCTGCACCGGTTTCAACTCCTCTGCCTGCGGTTATGGAACCCTGACCTGTTCATTGGACGTGCCACCCTGTCCCAGACCTGCTGTTTTCACCTCACTCTCGCTCTATTGCACTGAAAAACCAAGTGACATTCACTGCTGATGTATTTACCTGTTGCAACCTCCACAACTACTTTTATTATTATTTGACCCTGCTGGTCATCTATGAACATTTGAACATCTTGTAGAAAGAACTGGCCTTAATGGCCATGAATTGTTATAATCTCCACCCGGCACAGCCAGAAGAGGACTGGCCACCCCTCAGAGCCTGGTTCCTCTCTAGGTTTCTTCCTAGGTTTTGCCTTTCTAGGGAGTTTTTCCTAGCCACCGTGCTTCTACATCTGCATTGCTTGCTGTTTGGGGTTTTAGGCTGGGTTTCTGTATAGCACTTTGTGACATCGGCTGATGTAAAAAGCGCTTTATAAATAAATTTTGATTGATTGATTGATGGGACCATAGAAACCTAGTTACATTTCAATCTGTCCCAGAAGACTACCAAGAGATGGAACCCCTGAGTCTGGATATGGACAAACAGTCCATCTTCACTGACTCAACTCTCAGAGGGAAGCATTGCTCCCTCTCTCACACTTGGTTTTGCTATCCTTGTGGGGACCAGAAGTCTTTGACTTCCACAGCTATGCCGATGACACCCAGATCTACCTCCACCCACCTCTGATGACCCCCACCACTGATGACCCCACCCCTGATGACCCCACCCCTGATGACCCCACCCCTGATGACCCCACCCCTGATGACCCCACCCCTGATGAACCCACCCCTGATGACTCCACGCCTGATGACCCCACCACTGATGACCCCCCCACTGATGACCCCACCCCTGATGACCCCACCACTGATGACCCCACCACTGATGACCCCACCACTGTTTCTCCCTCCCTCCATGCAAACAACCTTGGCATCATCCTAGACTCCAACCTCTCATTTGACCACCACATAAGACACTCATTCTTCCACCTCCACAACATTGCCAATGTCAGATTCTTCCTCTCCTGTCCTACCGCTGAAAGCCTCATACATGCCTTCATCTCCTGCAGTCTTGACTACTGCAACTCACTTCTCTCCGGCATCAACTCAAACTCCTTCCATAAGCTCCAAATGGTTCAGAACTCTGCAGCCTGACTCCTCACCAAAATGTCCTGGCAGCACATCACCCCCATCTTTCAACGCATTGATTACAAGATCCTCCTTCTCTGTGGAAAGCAGCAGCATTTCAGTAAAGTAAGGTAGTTCGGGTAGTATGCTCTAAAAGTTCACCTGCACAAAATAACAACACTATCAGTGTGTGATTGACCCTAACAACACTATAGATCTGGCACCCTATTCCCTATATAGAGCACTACTTTTGACCAGAGCTGATAGACCTGTCTCGCGACTGAAGAACCAGGGAGCCTAGAGAACCAGGGAGCCTAGAGAACCAGGGAGCCTAGAGAACCAGGGAGACTAGAGAACCAGGGAGACTAGAGAACCAGGGAGACTAGAGAACCAGGGAGACTAGAGAACCAGGGAGCCTAGAGAACCAGGGAGACTAGAGAACCAGGGAGACTAGAGAACCAGGGAGACTAGAGAACCAGGGAGACTAGAGAACCAGGGAGACTAGAGCAGCATGTCTACAGTGAACACTGAAGCAGTACCCTTACAGTTTTAGACAGTAGCCAATAGGCTATTGTGGCTATTTGAGCATAACGTAGACCTACTAACAAAACCAATGGAGCAAATCACAGAACATTTTCACATGAAAATAGCTTTTGGTTTCTATGATTAAGCCTACATGTGGTGTTCAATGCAGGCCTATACTGTACGAGACTTTTACATTATTCGTTTTAATGACTTCAACCTAAGTGTATGTAAACTTCTGACTTCAACTGTATCTATACACTCACACTCCGGTCAAAAGTTTGGAATATTACTCATTCAAGGCTTTTTCTTTATTTGCACTATTTTTTACATTGTAGAATAAAAGTGAAGACATCAAAACTATGACATAACACATATGGAATCATGTGTTGCACACTCCTGGCATTCCATCAACCAGCTTCAACTGGAATGCTTTTCAATCCGTCTTGAAGGAGTTCCCACATATGTTGAGCACTTGTTGGCTGCTTTTCCTTCACTGCAGTACGACTCATCCCAAACCATCTATATTTGGTTGAGGTTGGAACCAAAAATCTCAAATTTGGACTCATCAGACCAAAGGACAGATTTCCACCGGTCTAATGTCCATTCTCGTGTTTCTTGGCCCAAGCAAGTCTCTTCTTCTTATTGGTGTCCTTTAGTAGTGGTTTCTTTGCAGCAATTCGACCATGAAGGCCTGTTTGATTCCTGTGGCGGTCCTCATGAAGCTTGTTGAGAGAATGCCATGAGTGTGCAAAGTTGTCATCAAAGAAAATTACATAACAATAACAAGGCCATATACAGGGGGTACCGGTACAGAGTCCATTTTTTTAATTTCACCATTATTTAACCAGGTTGGCCAGTTGAGAACTAGTTCTCATTTACAACTGCAACCTGGCCAAGACAAAGCAAAGCAGTGCGACAAAAAACAACAACACAGAGTTACACAGTAAACAAACATAGTCAAAAACACAATAGAGAATCTATATACAGAGTGCAAATGTAGTAAGATTAGGAAGGTAAGACCATAAATAGACCATAGTGGTGAAATAATTACAAATTAGCATTAACACTGGAGTGATAGATGTGCAAATGATGATGTGCAAATAGAGATACTGGAGTGCAAAATGAGCAAAAATAATAATATGGGGATGAGGTAGTAGTGTGGGCTATTTACAGAAGGACTATATACAGGTGCAGTGATCGATAAGCTGCTTTGACAGCTGATGCTTAAAGTTAGTGAGGGAGATAGGAACCTCTAGCTTCAATGATTTTTGAAATTCGTTCCAGTCATTGGCAGCAGAGAACTGGAAGGAACCATCGGGGTCATTGTCTATTTGGAGACCCAGCTTTAACTTCCTCCAGTCCTACTTCCTCCTCGTCTACTTCCTCCTCGTCTACTTCCACACTATAGCAGTGTTTGTTTGTTCTCACCACGGAGAGTATCTGCTGGCGTCCCATTGGACTGCCGCTTCTCCCTGGAACCGTCGTTTTGTGTTTTTGTTCGGACTACTGTTTTGTTTGATGTTTTCTACTCGATGGCTTGTCTGTGCGAAGTGTGCAGGAACATAGCTAGCTAGTAGTGTCTTTGGTCGTAGTTTGTCTCCCGACCCGCGACACATTAGCTAAACATCTGCGGTGCACTAATGCTCGGATAAAACGTTTTCCTCACCCTACACTGGAGCACCACACCACTGGAATAATTTATTAGTGTATTTATTCAACAACTCACTGTGGACTTCCACCATTGGACCTCCCTCCTGCTGTGCCGCTGGAGGACCCTCCCCAGTCCACTGCCTGCTCACCGGCTAATTCTACGGCCTCTCTCCCGAAGGTATTCTCTCTTTGGCTCTTGTGTTGGCATCCTGGTCACCTCCCGTTTGTCACCACGGTGCCCCAGATATCTCTTACATTGATTAAGTTTGCACTTTATCGTTGTATCTGCTGTACTGGTGAGGGCGTGCTTCTACTGGGTTTTTTGCTAGCTGGCCCTGGTCCTGGCTGGTGTGAGCTGGGTTGGGCTGGATTGACTGTCTGCTAATGCTAATTCATCTGGCCGCCATGTACCTGCCCACTCTGCTCTCCCTGCTCCTCCTGACAACACTTAGCCCTGGATTACTATGGTTCTCTCCTGCTGTTTTTACCTTCAATAAACATTACTCTCCCAGCACCCTGGAAACTATTAATAACTATCGCCTTTCTTCGGTAGTAACTAGGCGTGCCAGCTCACTGTGCATTCTATGCCGACGCCCCTACATTCATCGGGGCTGTCGTTGCAAATGGTCTGTCAATGCTAACACTAGCACCAACATAATCTCTCTCTGGTCCTACTCCCGTATCCATTCATATCCTTTGTCTCGTTCAGTTGATTTCAGCTGTCTCCATACCCTCCAACCTACCACTCTCCCCAACCTTAACTTGTCGCACTACCAATCTTGCTCTCTTAAACACTCGTTCTATGAACAATAAATCTCTTCTGTTTCATGAATTCTTACTGGACAATAACCTGGACTTTCTCTTCCTATCTGAAACCTGGCAACAACCCGATGATTTTCTTTCCCTAAATCTTGCTCCCCCCCTGGTTATAGCTACTTGTGCCGACCCTGCCTTACTGGCCGTGGTGGTGGCCTTGCTGTTCTGTACAAATCCAACTTTAAAGTAACTCAGCTGTCTCTTCCTTTATTTCTCTCATTTGAATACATGGCCTTTAAATCTGCCTGTTCCCTCACCACTATTTTACTTTACGTCCTCCTAAAAACAATGAATAATTTCTCTCTGATTTAGCTGAACTACTCACCATAGCAGTATCACTTTCCTCCCGCCTTCTGCTGCTTGGCGACATGAACATCCACGTTGACTCTTCAAGCTCCAAACTCACCTCTGATTTTATTGCTGTCCTGGACTGCTTTAATATCACCCAACATGCTAATTTCCCAACCCACATCAAGGGCCACATTCTTGACCTCATCTGCTCTGTTGGCCTCAACATTACCCACATCTCCTTTCGCAATCTAAAAGCTGTTGACCCCCTGACACTTTCAGATGCAATCTGCTCTGCACTTCCCCTGGACCCTGCACACCTGAAGACCTTACCAATCAGTTCAACACTACTCTGTCTGCTGCCCTCAACACTATGGCCCCACTTTAAACAAAACATGTCTTCTTCTCCTCACCCTGGTTTACATCTGAGCTCCGTGCCATGAAGCAAGAAGGTCGCCACCTAGAACGTCGGACTAGAGCTGGCCTAACTGTTCATGCTGAAGCCTATAAGCTTCACCTCTCCATGTACAGAGATGCTCTCCATGCTGCCAGAACCTCTTTCATCTCCGACACCATCAAAACCTCCACCACAAACAGGACTCTGTTTTCCACTGTCAATAAAGCCCTCCACATCCTCCACTGTGCTTGCAAACTCTTTGCTTCAGTTTTTTAAGGACAAGATTACATGCATCCGTGGCTAACACATCTCCCCCAGTTCCTTCTTCCACTTTTAATTACCTACACTCTCCTGTTATACAAACCCTACTGAGTACGTTCACCCCAGTTGACTCAGCATATATCACAAAACGTATTGCATCATCAAAAACTACCTGCTCCCTGGATCCCCTCCCTGCCACTCATCAAGGCCTGTCTTCCTGCACTCTGTCCATACATCACTCAAATAGTAAATCTTTCTCTCTCCCACGGCATCGTCCCTTCCAACTATAAACATGCTGTTGTCATACCCATCTTAAAGAAACCTGGCCTGGACTCTACCAACTTCACCAACTTCCGCCCCATCTCATACCTCCCGTTCTTTGCGAAAACCCTCGAAAGGACTGTTGCCACCTAACTTCAATGTCACCTCCTCAATAACTGCCTATTTGAGCCTTTCCAATCTGGCTTCCAACCACTTCACAGTACTGAAACTGCTCTCCTTAAAGTCGTCAATTACCGCCTCGTCTCTGCTGATGTTGGTGCCCTCAACATCCTTATTCTGCTGGACCTGAGTGCTGCCTTTGACACAGTTAGTCATCAGATCCTCCTCACCAGGCTCAAAGGACTGGGTGTTGAGGGAACCGCACTCTCTTGGCTACACTCATACCTCACAAATCATACTCACCACATTTCCCTAAATGGTGATAATTCTGCTTCAGCTGTAGTTACACAGGGTGTCCCCCAGGGTTCTGTTCTCGGTCCCCTGCTCTTTATCATCTACATCCTCCCCCTTGGTCAGATCCTCCGTCACCTTAAACTGGACTTCCACTACTATGCTGATGACACTCAGATATACCTTAGCACCAAGTCCCTCACCAACCCTCCTCTGTCCCAACCTGCCTGGCAACAATAACAACCTGGATGCAGCAGAACTTCCTCAAGCTCAACAGTGACAAAACGGACCTATTGCTGTTAGGTTCAAAATCTACGCTAGCCAAAGCTGGCACCTTCAATCTCACTATTGATGGCACTGTTGCCTCTCCTTCCCCCCATGCACGCAACCTAGGTGTCATACTGGACTCCTCCCTCAGCTTTGAACAACACATAAAACAGAGTTAAATCCTCATTCTTTCACCTCTGCAATATTGCTAAACTACAGTCCTGCCTCTCCCGCACTGCCGCTGAAACCCTAATACATGCATTCATCTCTACCCGTCTTGACTACTGCAACTCCCTTCTTTCCGGCATTAACTCTTCATCTCTCCATAAACTACAACTAGTTCAAAATTCAGCTGCCAGACTCCTCACACACTCCAAATCTTGGCAGCACGTCCTTCAGGAACTCCACTGGCTCCCCATCTCCCAGCGCAATGAATTAAAAATTATTCTGCTCACCTACAAATCCCTACATCAGCTTGCTCCAGTCTATCTCTCAGACCTTATTCCTAAATACCAACCCTCCAGGTCACTGTGGACCCCCCGTCTTTGTTTTGTTATTTTTCTATTGTCTGAATGTTCTTCATGTTAGTTGTTTGTTATACATTCTTTTCTGTAAAGTGTCTTTGGGTCTCAGAAAAGCGCTATATAAATATAATGTATTATTATTATTATTATTAGAACTGGAAGGAATGGCGGCCAAAGGAGGTGTTGGCTTTGGAGATGACCAGTGAAATATACCTGTTGGAGCGCATGCTACGGGTGGGTGTTGCAATGGTGACCAGCAAGCTGAGATAAGGGGGGGGGGAAATACCTAGCAAACCAAGTGGGTTTGGCGATGAATATGTACAGTCGTGGCCAAAAGTTGAGAATGACAAGTATTGGTCTCCACAAAGTTTGCTGCCTCAGTGTTGATGATGGCAATTTGCATATACTCCAGAATGTCATGAAGAGTGATCAGATGAATTGCAATTAATTGCAAAGTCCCTCTTTGCCATGAAAATGAACTTAATCCCCCAAAAACATTTCCACTGCATTTCAGCCCTGCCACAAAAAGACCAGCTGCCATCATGTCAGTGATTGTCTCGTTAACACAGGTGAGAGTGTTGACGAGGACAGGGCTGGAGATCACTCTGCCATACTGATTGAGTCAGAATAACAGACTGGAAGCTTTAGATAGATAGATAGATAGGTACTTTATTGCTCCCCCGGGGGGGAAATTTCATTGTCAAGCAGCTACAACAAAACACAGGGCAGGTGCAAAATGCCACAACGAAAAGTACACAAAAGACAGATACACGGTACATGATACATAGAGCGGCAGTATGGAAAAGTATAGAAATACAAGATATCTGGAGTGCAAAAAAAAAAAAAAAAAAAAAAAAAAAGGAAGGTGGTGCTTGAAATCATTGTTCTTCCTCTGTCAACCATGGAAACCTGCAAGGAAATACGTGCCGTCATCATTGCTTTGCACAAAAAGGAATTCACAGGCAAGGATATTGCTGCTGGTAAGATGGCACCTAAATCAACCATTTATCGGATCATCAAGAACTTCAAGGAGAGAGTTTCAATTGTTGTGAAGAAGGCGTCAGGTTGCCCAAGAAAGTCCAGCAAGCGCCAGGACGTCTCCTAAAGTTGATTCAGCTGCGGGATCGGGGCACCACCAGTGCAGAGCTTGCTCAGGAATGGCAGCAGGCAGGTGTGAGTGCATATGCACGCAAATACTATTGGAGGATGGCCTGGTGTCAAGAAGGGCAGCAAAGAAGCCACTTCTATCCAGGAAAAACATCAGGGACAGACTGATATTCTGCAAAAGGTACAGGGATTGGACTGCTGAGGACTGGGGTAGAGTCATTTTCTCTGATGAATCCCCTTTCCGATTGTTTGGGCCATCCGGAAAATACCTTGTCCGGAGAAGACAAGGTGAGCGCTACCATCAGTCCTGTGTCATGCCAACAGTAAAGCATCCTGAGACCATTCATGTGTGGGGTTGCTTCTCAGCCAAGGGAGTGGGCTCACTCACAATTTTGCCTAAGAACACAGCCATTAATAAAGAATGGTACCAACACATCCTCCGAGATCAACTTCTCCCAACCATCCAAGAAAAGTTTGACGACCAATGCCTTTTCCAGCATGATGGAGCACCTTGCCATAAGGCAAAAGTGATAACTAAGTGGCACGGGGACAAAACATCGACATTTTGGGTCCATGGCCAGGAAACTCCCCAGACGATCGATCGATCTTTCGATCGATCTTTCCCAGAATGAATTTATATGTAGAATTTACATCTTTAGATTTGAGTTTTGCACCGGTTGCTGAATGTGTTGAATAATTTAGTACTGACATAAAGATCTAAGAACACTGAAGCAGCAAACTTTGTGGAGACCAATACTTGTGTCATTCTCAAAACTTTTGGCCACGACTGTAGTGAGGGCCAGCCAACGAGAGCGTACAGGTCGCAGTGGTGGGTAGTATATGGGGCTTTGGTAACAAAAGGGATGGCACTGTGATAGACTACATCAAATTTGCTGAGTAGAGTGTTGGAGGCTATTTTGTAAATGACATCGCCGAAGTCAAGGATCGGTAGGATAGTCAGTTTTACAAGGGCATGTTTGGCAGCATGAATGAAGGAGGCTTTGTATGCGTGAATGAAGGAGGCTTTGTATGCGAAATAGGAAGCCGATTCTAGATTTAATTTTGGATTGGAGATGCTTAATGTGAGTCTGGAAGGAGAGTTTACAGTCTAACTAGACGCCTAGGTATTTGTAGGTGTCCACGTATAGTCAGGTGGTCAGGTGAGGGCAGCTTTCGATTGAAAAGCATGCATTTAGTTTTACTAGCATTTAAGAGCAGTTGGAGGCCACGGAAGGAGTGTTCTATGGCATTGATGCTTGTTTGAAGGTCAGTTAACACAGTGTCCAGAGGGGCCAGATGTATACAGAATGGCATCTGCGTAGAGGTGGATCAGAGTCACCAGCAGCGAGGGCGACATCGTTGATATATATAGAGAATAGAGTTGGCCCAAGATTGGAACCCTGTGGCACCCCCATAGAGACTGCCAGAGGCCCGGACAACAGGCCCTCCGATTTGACACACTGAATTCTATCTGAGAAGTAGTTGGGAGAACCAGGCAAAGCAGTCATTTGAGAAACCAAGGCTGTTGTGTCTGCGGTGATTTCGGCTGATCATTTTAGAAAGAAAGGGTCCAGATTGTCTAGCCCAGCAGATTTGTAGGGGTCCAGATTTTGCAGCTCTTTCAGAACATCAGCTATCTGGATTTGGGTGAAGGAGAAGCAGGGGGGGGCTTGGGGCTTGGGCAAGTTGCTTGGGGGTACAGAGCTGTTGGCCGGGGAAGGGGTAGCCAGGTGGAAAGCATGGCCAGTCGTAAATCTAAATCAGTGGTGACAGTGTTTCCTAGCCACAATGCAGTGGGCAACTGGGAGGAGATGCTCTTATTCTCCATGGACTTTACAGTGTCCCAGAACTTTTTGGAATTAGTACTACAGGATGTGAGAGACTTAAGAGTAGAAGCTCAAACTGTTTGGGCACAGACCTGGACAGTAGGACAGAACTCTGCAGGTTCTCTCTGTAGTAGATTGCAACTCCTTTGGCAGTTCTATCTTGACGGGAAATGTTGTAGTTGGAAATTTCAGAATTTTTGGTGGCCTTCCTAAGCCAGGATTCATAAACGGCTAGGACATCAGGGTTGGCGGAGTGTGCTAAAGCAGTGAATAAATCAAATTTAGAGAGGAGGATTCTGATGTTAACATGCATGAAACCAAGGCTTTTACGATTACAGAAGAACGCCTGGGGAATAGGTGTAGTACTGGGGGCTACAGGACCTGGGTTTACCTCTACATCACCAGAGGAACAGAGGAGGAGTAGGATAAGGGTACGGATAAAAGCTTTAAGAACTGGTTGTCTAGTGCGTTGGGTACAGAGAATAAAAGGAGCAGATTTCTGGGCGTGATAGAATAGATTGAGGGTATAATGTACATACAGGGATATGGTAGGATGTGAGTTCAGTGGAGGTAAACCTAGGCGTTGGGTAATGAAGAGAGAGGTTGCATCTCTGGAGACACCAGTTAAGCCAGGTGAGGTCTCTGCGTGTGTAGGGGGTGGGACAAATGAGCTATCTGAGGCATGTTGATCTGGACTGGGGGCGCTACATTGGAATTGAACGATAAGTTATAAACTATACAGCAACAGATAAGGCATATTGAAATAAGAAAGAGGCATAAAACAAACACAGTTAATCAAGAGAGCTAAGACAACAACAGGTAAATGTAGATGAATAGGCTGAGAAAATGTTGAGAAAAAATTGAGCCACACACAGGACCTGAGATTCGAAGCTGAGGCTTAACAGATAAACAGAATGAGGTACCGTGTTAGGGATCAGTCCAGCAGGCATCAGCTGTGTAGCCCAGTGATCATAAGGTCCGATGAGCAGCAAAGAGGTGAGCCAGGGAGCAGTTCGGTGGCGACGTCGCAGAGGAAAAGCCTGTTGAGACCGCGTCGGACAATTACGTCAGCAGACCAGTCGTGATGGCTCGGCGGGGCTCCGTGTCAACAGTAGAAGGTCCAGGCCGGTTGACAAAGGTACTGTAGCCCGGGAATTAGCTAGTACATGTCGGCTGGCCGGGAGATGGGCCTAGTTCGGGGCTAGCTCAAGGCTAACTGGTGCTAGCTAAACAGCAGCCACTCGGTTGCAGCTAGCTAGCTGCGATGATCCGGTGTGATGGTGCTATGATTTTGGCTGAAATCCGGTGAAGTGGAAGGGAACGCAATCCGATATGCACTGGGTTGGTAGCGCGCTGTGCAGACTGGCCGATATTGTCCGAACTAAAAGATGGCTGATGCAGGCAGAGCAGTGGTGAGAACCGCTAGCAGTGGCTAGCAATGGCTAGTAGCTATTACAGACTAATTACAGACTATTTACACGGGACATGAGACAGGACAAAAAAACACGTCCGCACTGTTACGCCATCTTGGAATATGAAGGGGGTACAGGTCAATGTGCAGAGGTACAGGATAGTGGAGGTAATTTGTACATGTAGGTAGGGGTAAAGTGACTATGCATAGATAATAAACAGTGAGTAGCAGCAGGTAATTTGTACATGTAGGTGGGGGTAAAGTGACTATGCATAGATAATAAACAGTGAGTAGCAGCAGCGTAAAAAAAGGGGGGGGGTCAATGTAAATAGTCTGGTGGCCATTTGATTAATTGTTCAGCAGCCTTATGACTTGGGGGTTTAGGGGTCTTATAGCTTGGGGGTTTAGGGGTCTTATAGCTTGGGGGTTTAGGGGTCTTATAGCTTGGGGGTTGAAGCTGTTAAGGAGCCTTTTGGTCCTAGACTTGGAGCTTCGGTACCGCTTAACTTGGGTGACTGGAGTCTTTGACAATTTTTTGGGTATTCCTCTGACCGCCTAGTATAAAGGTCCTGGATGTCAGGAAGCTTGGCCCCAGTGATGTACTGGGCCGTACGCACTACCTTCTGTAGCGCCTTAAGATCAGATGCCGAGCAGTTGCCATACCAGGCGGTGATGCAAACAGTCAGTTTGCTGTCGATGGTGCAGCTGTAGAACTTTGAGAATATTTTCAGTCTCCTGAGAGGGAAAAGGTGTTACCGTGCCATCTTCACAACTGTCTTGGTATGTTTGGACCATGGTAGTTTGTAGGTGATGTGGACACCAAGGAACTTGAAACTCTTGACCCGCTCCACTTCAGCCCCGTCGATGTTAGCGGGGGCCTGTTCAGCCAGTCTTTTCCTGTAGTCCATGATCAGCTCCTTTGTCTTGCACACAGAGGGAGAGGTTGTCTCATCGTTCTCAGTGATCAGTCTTACCACTGTTTTGTCGTCTGCAATCTTGATGATGGTGTTGGAGTCGTGTTTGGCCACACAGTCGTGGATGAACAGGGAGTACTAAGCACGCACCCCTGAGGGGCCCCAGTGTTGAGGATCAGCGTGGCAGATGTGTTGTTGCCTACCCTTACCACCTGGATGCGGCCCGTCAGGAAGTCCAGGATCCAGTTGCAGAGGGAGGTGTTCAGTCCCAGGATCATTAGCTTAGTGATGAGCTTCGAGGACACTATGGTGTTGAAGGCTGAGCTTTAGTCAATGAACAGCATTCTCACATAGGTGCTCCTTTTGTCCAGGTGGGAAAGGGCAGTGTGGAGTGCAATAGAGATTGCATCATCTGTGGATCTGTTGGGGCGGTATGCAAATTGGAGTGGGTCTAGGTTTTCTGGCATGAGGGTCGTGATGTGAGCCATGACCAGACTTTCAAAGCACTTCATGGCTACCGACATGAGGGCTACAGGGCGGTAATCATTTAGGATACTTGAAACATGTAGGTATTACAGACTCGGTCAAGGAGAGGTTGAAAATGTCAGTGAAGACACTTGCCAGTTTTGCTCGCGTCGGCTACGGAGAGCGTGATCACACAGTCTGTAGGACGATTCAATCTTAGTCCTGTGTTGGCACTTTGCCTGTTTGATGGTTTGTCTGAGGGCATAGCGGGATTTCTTATCGCGTCCAGATCAGTATCGCGCTTCTTGAAAGCGGCAGCTCTAGCTTTTAGCTTGGTGCGGATGTTGCCTGTACCATGGCTTCTGGTTGGGATATATATGTACGTATGTCGTTGATGCACTTATTGATGAAGCCAGTGACTGAGGTGGTATACTCCTTAATGCAACTTAATGCCATTGGATGAATCCCGGAACATATTCCAGGCTGTACTAGCAAAACAGTCCTGTAGTGTAGCATCCGCGTCTTGACGACTTCTGTATTGAGCGAGTCACTGGTACTTCCTGCTTTAGTTTCTGCTTGTAAGCAGGAATCAGGAGGATGGAATTATGGTGAAATTTGCTAAATGGATTGCGAGTGAGAGTTTTGTATAAGTCTCTGTGTGTGGAGTAAAGGTGGTCTAGAGGTTGTTGTTTTTTTCTGGTTGCACGTGTGGCAGTTGTGGCTGCTTTGCATGATGTATTGTCATCTCTACCTTCTTGCCCTTTGTGCTGTTGTCTGTGTCCAATAATGTTTGTACCCTGTTTTGTGCTGCTACCATGTTGTGTTGCTACCATGTTGTTGTCATGTGTTGCTGCCTTGCTATGTTGTCGTCTTAGGTCTCTTGATGTAGTGTTGTGGTGTCTCACTTGTCGTGATGTTTGTTTTTCCTATGTACATTTTAAAAAATCCCAGCCCCCGTCCCCGCAGGAGGCCTTTTGCCTTTTTGTAGACCGTCATTGTAAATAAGAATTTGTTCTTAACTTACTTACCTAGTTAAATAAAAGGTAAAAAGTATTATAATGAGCTAACTAGCAAAGGATATCAATAAATGTGCATGTGTGGCCCTGAACTGATCGTGGGTGATTGAAAGAGCGCCCTGACAATAGAACTCTACTCTGTTGCGCTCCGAATACAAAATAATTACAGACTCACTCTTGCAAAGTTAGATTTGTTTTGTTGCATTGAAAATAGGCTGATATAATGTTGATTATAGTGCAAACTCAGTGAAGTTCAATCTCTTGCGTCTCATTTCTTCTGTGTGGCAGTCCTGGAGGAGGTGCGCAGCCATGTGTATGCAGCTTAGAGGGAACATTGCTTATGAGAAGGAAACACACTCCTGAAGTATGCAATCCTTCCCCGCAGCTGAGAAAAGAGTGTGTGTGGCAGGTGTGAGCCCTGAATAGCTGTGGGTGTGCAACAGCAGGCATTCCAGTGGGAGCAGAGCAGCCATCCTCCTACATCAGCTGTCTGAACACACAGTGCGCTCTCTCTCTCCCTCCCTGAGAGAGAGTATAAGTATGCCATGTTGTAGCACAAGAGAAGGACAGTGGGACCACCAATTATAACTTGCCAGAAGAGAGAGGGGGAGTCAAGGGTGAGTCGAGGAGGAGTAAAATGTTGATTTGTGAATGTGTCAAGCCTAGTAAATCTTTACAATCTAACCTTGTTTCCTGCGTGTGGTGTGTGCCTCTCTCTCTCTCTCTCTCTCTCCTCTCTCTCGCCTAATGGGTCTGGATGTAAACAGCCCCTCCCCCTCCTCTGGTAGTAAGCCAATTAGAGAGCACCGTTCAGGAGGAGCTACTGGGTCTGGTTCCAACACAACCCTCCTTACGGCTCAAATTAGATGGATGGATGGATGGATGGATGGATGGATGGATGGATACTTTATTGATCCCCCGGGGGGGGGGAAATTTCATTGTCAAGCAGCTACAACAAAACACAGGACAGGTGCAAAATGCCACAACGAAAGTACACAAAAGACAGATACACGGTACATGATACATAGAGCGGCAGTATGAAAAAGTATAGAAATACAAGATATCTGGAGTGCAAAAAAAATAAAAAAAGAGTATGGGAGGTTGGCTGAATATGTACACTATACATTGGTGGATGTTGGATGGTTAACTATACTATACAGGTTGATTGGCAGAAACTTAATAGTTATAAGCTGGCAAATATTTAATTGTGAAGTCCATACTGTAACTAGGTCACCTGGCATGTGCTGCACACCAGTGAGTGAGTGACTCCCAAGGCTCCGGTCTCTCGTTGTCGTGTGCTTGTAAACAACATGTGACTGAAGACTACCAGTAAGCTTCATCTTGTAAAATAATGTGACAGGTGAAATTAATGTGATCTGCTGTATCTCCTAATGTATTGCACACGTGACGTTGACTGCAGGTATTTATTTAAAGAGTAGCTACAAATATAAATAATGTATAAAAAAAAAAAAAAAAAAGTAATTTGATCTGTATTGAAAAACTATCCCGTGGCCATTTCCAAATATCCGGGTATACGGTATAGTGCCCAACCCTTGTGTGTGTGTGTGTGTGTGTGTGTGTGTGTGTCTGTACGTACTCACAGTGTGTTTGGGTATCGGGGGCCGGCCAGCGGGACTGTGTGTACTCGCAGTGTGTTTGGGTATCGGGGGCCGGCCAGCGGGGCTGTGTGTGTCTGTTTCGTCAGTTCTCATGTAGGAGTCATAGAGGCTGTCGCCATGACGCGCTGGGGGACATAACACAGGTCAGAGTTCAAGCTCTGGATCAACTTCATTTACAATACATCAATTAATTTATTACAAATGTGTCTGGTCTTACTCTCATATTGAAACAGTAGCCTAACAAAGATACACCCTCGGAACATCCTCAAATTGTCAGGAAATGGACTCAAGGTGTTGAAAGCAATACACCGACAGTGCTGGCGTCACATTCTGTCCTCACCGCCCTGGAACAGTCCCGAAGATCAATTTCAACTGTCTCAAACTGAACTTGAACCGTCACAAAATTAAAATGTTTTTTTATGCGATGATATGCCAACATGGGTAGATAATATGTAGTGCTTTTGAAGTAATTGGTGATTCTACATTACATAAACTTAAATTGTTAAGATAAAACCTTTTTGCATCTTAATGAAAACAGACAAACATCCATTACATTATTATTAAGGATAATGTATTAATTGAACATGCTAACCACATGTATACAATATATCTAAGAGAGAACAATGTTATTGTGAACTGGTTACTGAATTAACTTAAGTTAGAGACATTCCATTCCACCACCGGCTGGCCCATTAAACAACACAACAATATACAATAAAGAATGTGTGTGTTCCCCAGCCTTGACTTTCTCTCCATCGCCTTCCTTCTTCAGTCCCCTTTGCTAACGGCCAGAGCCTGAAATTTACTTTTTGGTCCACCAGCCATTGTGGCCAGCCACTCAGATTTTTTTACCAGGCCAAATATATTTTTTTCATTAAAATGACACCAACAAAACAGATGAGCAACCTTTGTAATGTTCCTTAAACAATAAATGTATTACTAGTATAAAGTAATTTTAACCAAAATATCATAGATGAGACAGAAATGGTAACGGTAATGCTCCAATCCAACCAGGAAACAGCCAGACTACAGTTTCTAACTGACATGGGGACAAAGACCATGCTTTATGGAGAAATGTCCTCTGGTCTGATGAAACAAAAATAGAACTGTTTGGCCATAATGACCATCGTTATGTTTGGAGGAAAAAGGGGGATGCTTGCAAGCCGAAGAACACCATCCCAACCGTGAAGCACGAGGGTGGCAGCATCATGTTGTGGGGGTGCTTTGCTGCAGGAGGGACTGGTGCACTTCACAAAATAGATGGCATCATGAGGAAGGAAAATTATGTGGATATATTGAAGCAACATGATGTCTTGAGATGGAAGACCCATTTGGAAGACCCCAAATGGACAATGACCCCAAGCATACTTCCAAAGTTGTGGCAAAATGGCTTAAGGACAACAAAGTCAAGGTATTGGAGTGTCCATCACAAAGCCTTGACCTCAATCCTATAGAACATTTTTGGGCAGAACTGAAAAAGCGTGTGTGAGCAAGGAGGCCTACAAACCTGACTCAGTTACACCAGTTCTGTCAGGAGGAATGGGCCAAAATTCACACAACTTATTGTGGGAAGCTTGTGGAAGGCTACCCGAAACGTTTGACCCAAGTTAAACAATTTAAAGGCAATGCTACCAAATACTAATTGAGTGTATGTAAACTTCTGACCCACTGGGAATGTGATGAAAGAAATAAAAGCTGAAATAAATCATTCTCTCTACTATTATTCTGACACATAATTGGGAATTAACGGAATATATGGGAATTAACGGGAATATATACAAATTAATATTAATACCATTTAAATGTAGATATTTTTTGCATTGGATATGTTTAACAAATATAAACCTTTTACCTTCATAAGTAGACATAATTGCAAATGATTAAATCCATCCAATAGAAATAAAAAACACATTTATTTACGAATTGAACTTTAATTAAATCAGTTGACTCTTCACATGGGATGATTTCACTGAACAACAAAAGAAAGGGAATATTGAATGATCCCCAACGATCCATCTCATCTCCCAAAATCTGTAAAATGATAGTCTAGAAACTAAAGCTTTGGTTGTCTTCCTCTCAGGCTTCCATGTCTTCTCCCTGGACCTCCTCAATGTCCACCTCTTGAACATCAGACTCTGAGGCCTCATCTTCACTGTCACTTTCCAACCCTGTTGAGGATGGCTCGTTGTCAGGCTCAAAAAGCCTCAAATTTGCACAGATGGCCACCAATTTTTCAACCCTTGTATTGGTCAGCCTGTTGCGTGCTTTGGTGTGTGTGTTCCCAAACAAGGACCAGTTGCGCTCTGAGGCGGCTGATGTTGGTGGGATTTGGAGGATGATTGAGGCAACAGGGGAAAGAGCCTCAGATTCACAAAGTCCCTTCCACCAGGTGGCTGATGAGATATGTTGGCACGCCATATTGCATCTCCATCCCAAAGCCCTTGCTTGGAAGGGTACTCGCCAGACTGCTAAGAACCTTGCCCTCATCCAGGCCAAGGTGGCGATACATGGTAGTGATGACATCATATGCCTTGTGATCTCTGCACCAAACAGGATGAACTTGCCAGCATACTAACGGTCCAACATGTACGCTGTAGCGTGTATGGGCTTCAGGCAGAAGACTTGACGCTTTTTGATGTATTTCAGAACTGCAGTTTCCTCTGGGTATGACTCCTCCACATTAGACCAAGCAGCCTTCATGTTCGCAGCATTGTCTGTCACCAGTGCAAATACCTTCTGTGGTCCAAGGTCGTTGATGACTGCCTTCAGCTCATCTGTAATGTAGAGACCGGTGTGTCTGTTGTCCCTTGTGTCTGTGCTCTTGTATAATACTGGTTGAGGGGTGGAGATGATGTAGTTAATTATTCCTTGCCCACGAACATTCGACCTCCCATCAGAGATGATTGCAATACAGTCTGCTTTCTCTATGATTTGCTTGACCTTCACTTGAACTCTGTTGAACTCTGCATCCAGCAAATGAGTAGATAAAGCATGTCTGGTTGGAGTGGTGTATGCTGGGTGAAGAACATTCAGAAATCTCTTCAACACACATTGCCTGTGAGCATCAGAGGTGAACCAGTTGCATACACAGCTCAAGCAAGACATTCATCAGCCCCATAGAGAGCTGTGTAGCTAGCTAGTGTTAGCCCCATAGAGAGCTGTGTAGCTAGCTAGTGTTAGCCCCATAGAGAGCTGTGTAGCTAGCTAGTGTTAGCCCCATAGACAGCTGTGTAGCTAGCTAGTGTTAGCCCCATAGAGAGCTGTGTAGCTAGCTAGTGTTAGCCCCATAGAGAGCTGTGTAGCTAGCTAGTGTTAGCCCCATAGAGAGCTGTGTAGCTAGCTAGTGGTAGCCCCATAGAGAGCTGTGTAGCTAGCTAGTGGTAGCCCCATAGAGAGCTGTGTAGCTAGCTAGTTTTAGCCCCATAGAGAGCTGTGTAGCTAGCTAGTGGTAGTCCCATAGAGAGCTGTGTAGCTAGCTAGTGGTAGTCCCATAGAAATCTGTGTAGCTAGCTAGTGGTAGCCCCATAGAGAGCTGTGTAGCTAGCTAGTGGTAGTCACATAGAGAGCTTTGTAGCTAGCTAGTGTTAGCCCCATAGAGAGCTGTGTAGCTAGCTAGTGTTAGCCCCATAGAGAGCTGTGTAGCTAGCTAGTGTTAGCCCCATAGAGAGCTGTGTAGCTAGCTAGTGTTAGCCCCATAGAGAGCTGTGTAGCTAGCTAGTGTTAGCCCCATAGAGAGCTGTGTAGCTAGCTAGTGTTAGCCCCATAGAGAGCTGTGTAGCTAGCTAGTGTTAGCCCCATAGAGAGCTGTGTAGCTAGCTAGTGGTAGCCCCATAGAAATCTGTGTAGCTAGCTAGTGGTAGCCCCATAGAGAGCTGTGTAGCTAGCTAGTGGTAGTCACATAGAGAGCTGTGTAGCTAGCTAGTGGTAGTCCCATAGAAATCTGTGTAGCTAGCTAGTGGTAGCCCCATAGAGAGCTGTGTAGCTAGCTAGTGGTAGCCCCATAGAGAGCTGTGTAGCTAGCTAGTGGTAGTCACATAGAGAGCTTTGTAGCTAGCTAGTGTTAGCCCCATAGAGAGCTGTGTAGCTAGCTAGTGTTAGCCCCATAGAGAGCTGTGTAGCTAGCTAGTGTTAGCCCCATAGAGAGCTGTGTAGCTAGCTAGTGTTAGCCCCATAGAGAGCTGTGTAGCTAGCTAGTGTTAGCCCCTAGAGAGCTGTGTAGCTAGCTAGTGTTAGCCCCATAGAGAGCTGTGTAGCTAGCTAGTGTTAGCCCCATAGAGAGCTGTGTAGCTAGCTGGTGTTAGCCCCATAGAGCGGCAGGGCTAGTTAGTGTTAGCCCAATAGATAGCTGTGTCGCTAAGTTAGAGTTAGTGAAACGGACATCAGTGTGTTACTATCAGTTTAGTTAGAGATAGCCCTAAGAGAGCTATGTTAGCTAGCATAAACCCAAAGAGAGCTGTAGGGTTAGTTAGCGTTAGCCCACAGAGCTGTGTCACCAGGCTCTTTTCTCTGTTGCCGTGTCAACAGATGGGCTCTGGGTGGGGGGGGTACAGTACACACACACACACACACACACACACACACACACACACACACACACACACACACACACACACACACACACACACACACACACACACACACACACACACACAACACAGCCTGCATGAAAGCTGTGTTACACTTTGTGGGTTCAGCACTTCACCCATAGTATTCACATTCACTCCGGCCCCAAACATTACTACTGAAACCTCCCCTTAACATAACGCAAACATTATTACTGAAACCACCCCATAACACCACTCAAACCAACAGGGTTGGCATCAATTTCATGTGAATGGCACTGTTATGGAAAAACATAGCTAGTTAGCAAACACACCCCCTGCGTCTGTGTGCGGAGAAGGTGGTCCAGGAGGGACACACCACAGAGTAGAGGGGAGGGAACATTTTAAAAACGTGTCAGATCATGTGTCATAGCCCAGACTAATAACAATGGTGCAACAGCGTAGACACAGAGACAGCTGGCTAGACTGTAGCTGACTCAACTCCACCATATCCATCTCAGGATCTAAACTAGAACTAGCTAGACTGCCTGTCTGTCTGTTCATACAGAAATACTGAGATACAGTGGGGCAAAAAAGTATTTAGTCAGCCACCAATTGTGCAAGTTCTCCCACTTAAAAATATGAGAGAGGCCTGTAATGTTCATCATAGGTACACTTCAACTATGAGAGACAAAATGAGAAAAACAAAACCAGAAAATCACATTGTAGGATTTTTAATGACTTTATTCGCAAATTATGGTTGAAAATAAGTATTTGGTCAATAACAAAAGTTTCTCAATACTTTGTTATATACCCTTTGTTGGCAATGACAGAGGTCAAACGTTTTCTGTAAGTCTTCACAAGGTTTTCACACACTGTTGCTGGTAATTTGGCCCATTCCTCCATGCAGATCTCCTCTAGAGCAGTGATGTTTCGGGGCTGTCGCTGGGCAACACAGGCTTTCAACTCCCTCCAAAGATTTTCTATGGGGTTGAGATCTGGAGACTGGCTAGGCCACTCCAGGACCTTGAAATGCTTCTTACGAAGCCACTCCTTCGTTGCCCGGGCGGTGTGTTTGGGATCATTGTCATGCTGAAAGACCCAGCCACGTTTCATCTTCAATGCCCTTGCTGATGCAATGAGGTTTTCACTCAAAATCTCACGATACATGGCCCCATTCATTCTTTCCTTTACAAGGATCAGTCGTCCTGGTCCCTTTGCAGAAAAACAGCCCCAAAGCATGATGTTTCCACCCCCATGCTTCACAGTAGGTATGGTGTTCTTTGGATGCAACTCAGCATTCTTTCTCCTCCAAACACGACGAGTTGAGTTTTTACCAAAAAGTTAGATTTTGGTTTCATCTGACCATATGACATTCTCCCAATCCTCTTCTGGATCATCCAAATGCTCTCTAGCAAACTTCAGACGGGCCTGGACATGTACTGGCTTAAGCAGGGGGACACATCTGGCACTGCAGGATTTGAGTCCCTGGCGGCGTAGTGTGTTACTGATGGTAGCCTTTGTTACTATGGTCACAGCTCTCTGCAGGTCATTCACTAGGTCCCCCCGTGTGGTTCTGGGATTTTTGCTCACCGTTCTTGTGATCATTTTGACCCCACGGGTGAGATCTTGCGTGGAGCCCCAGATCGAGGGAGATTATCAGTGGTCTTGTATGTCTTCCATTTCCTAATAATTGCTCCCACAGTTGATTTCTTCACATCAAGCTGCTTACCTATTGCAGATTCAGTCTTCCCAGCCTGGTGCAGGTCTACAATTTTGTTTCTGGTGTCCTTTGACAGCTCTTTGGTCTTGGCCATAGTGGAGTTTGGAGTGTGACTGTTTGAGGTTGTGGACAGGTGTCTTTTATACTGATAACAAGTTCAAACAGGTGCCATTAATACAGGTAACGCGTGGAGGACAGAGGAGCCTCTTAAAGAAGAAGTTAGAGGTCTGTGAGAGCCATAAATCTTGCTTGTTTGTAGGTGACCAAATACTTATATTCCACCATAATTTGCAAATAAATTCAATTAAAAATCGTACAATGTGATTTTCTGGATTTGTTTTTCTCATTTTGTCTCTCATAGTTGAAGTGTACCTATGATGAAAATTACAGGCCTCTCATCTTTTTAAGTGGGAGAACTTGCACAATTGGTGGCTGACTAAATACTTTTTTGCCCCACTGTATATCTATGTATTTAAAAAGACAAAGCTTACTATTGGCTTGCCTTGTTAGCTAAATAAAAGTGTAAATAAAAACAAAATGATGCAAGGACCTGCAAACAGACTTCAATTCAGCACTTGTTCCAGTGTTGACTGGCTCTGGAGTGAAGTACTTACAGAAAGGCAGGAGTCTCGTGTTTGTCTGATGAACCGTCAGAAAACAACTTGTTTACCTTGCCTGATTGGAACTGACCAGATAGCTGACCGAAAGGTTGCTGGTTTGAATCCCCAAGCTGACATGGTTAGAAATGTGTCCTCCTGCCCCTGAACAAGGCAGTTCACCCACTGTTCCTAGGCCGTCATTGTAAATAAGAATTTGTTCTTAACTGACTTGCCTAGTAAAATAAAGGTTAAATAAAATAAAAAAACTATTATGACATCAGTCTGCAAGGTCTACAGTGATACCATATTGAGGGTATATGCTCCTAAAGGTTTTACTACCTAGAATTTTTATTTGGCAGCACCAGCGCACCTGGAGGAAAAATAAATAACCATCCAACTGCAGATTGCGGCTTTAAAACCAAATGTTTCATTTCTTTATGTTGCTCCTTAGAGCCCTGGTCTGCCTGGCAACCTGACTGTCATAACTCTGGTTCACTGTCTAAAATTAACACCATACATTTGTATGGAACATTTCCTCTCACAAGCTCTAAAGCCAGAATGTTCAATAAAATTATATTTTAATGTATTGGTTGTTCGTGTGTTTGATCCTTTTGCAGGTAGGAATGTGAGACAATATATCCACAAGAAAGTATAATTTCATCAACTTTTCAAAGCGCTGGTAATGAGTTCATATTGCTATCACCTAAAGCATGTGCAGAACCATGTAAACATTCTTCAGGTGACAAATCTGAACTCACTACCAGCGCTTTGAAAAGTTGATGAAATTATACATTCTTGTGGATATATTGTCTCACATTCCTACCTGCAAAAGGATCAACCACACAGACAACCAGTAAAGTATCAATCTATTCAGCATTCTGGCTTGTAGAGGTCATGAGAGGAAACTCTGTGCTTTCAACTGTGTGGCAACAGTTTGAGGAAGGCCGTTTTCTGCCAGACCTAATTGCCAGGCTCACAGTCTGCATTCCAATTAATCCCAAAAGTGTTCAATGGGGTTGAGGTCAGGGCTTGGTGCAGGCCAGTCAAGTTCTTCCGTACTGATTTCGACAAACCATTTCTGTATGGACCCAGCATTGTGCATGGGACCTCCCAACAAATGATGACCGGTGAAATGCCACTGTGTGCAATAACTGATGCTAGAATCACATCAGCAGGTTAGTTATTATATATCCTGATTCCTAGTCACTTTACCCTGCATTCATGTACATATCTATCTACCTCAAATACCTCGTACCTCTGCACATCTATCTGGTACTGGTACTCCCCATATACAGCTTCATGCTTCTGTATATTATTGTATTCCTTGTGTTACTATTTTACTACTTATTATTTATGAACTCCATCGTTGGGTATTTCACGGTAAAGTCAACACCAGTTAGAGTACATTCATATAACATGAGAGTAAGTACATTAGAATATACAGTAGTAGGAAGCCAGTTATAATCAGTAAATTACCTGCTGTTATGGGGCCTTCTGGTTTTCTCTGGAATATCATCATGACTGCAGTTTTACGTTGATGCAAGCATCCGAGGTGGAAGTTCAAAATCTGAAGTAAAAACAACTCCAACTGTATAAAAAAAATAGCCAAAATATCCCCTTAGCCAACTTCGTTGGTTGAAATATAACGTTAGCTACACAAGTTGGTTTAATAGAGCTTTCCTCACTTGTTCCACTTAATATTCTAGCTAGGATTCTCTACCTACCGACACAATCTGACCCTGCTCTGGTCCTAAAACCATGACTGCCAGCTCGCTAGCCCTTCAGTCTGAAAAGTTCCAGCGATGGGGGTTTGTCGCTCTGTCAGCGTGAGCAGCTCTAAATGACTCCCCAGATTACCGCTTGGCTGTCTGACCGGTGTGGCCGTGGCTTGGCTGTCTGACCGGTGTGGCCGTGGCTTGGCTGTCTGACCGGTGTGGCCGTGGCTTGGCTGTCTGACCGGTGTGGCCGTGGCTTGGCTGTCTGACCGGTGTGGCCGTGGCTTGGCTGTCTGACCGGTGTGGCCGTGGCTTGTCTGTCGGTTGATTATTACATCCACCTAGAGAACTATCCACAAAGGAAAAAGCTCGAGTGTACTTGCGGTGACTGACTAGTTAACAATGTAACCAGCGAGCTTCTGCTTCGATCAGCCCAGGATTCGTCCTCCTTCCGGGACACTTGGGAAGCGGTCTTCACTAGAGGGTTATCGTCGGTTAGATAGGTATCTCCGCTCTGGGCAAAGCCCTGTTGGCGCAGAATTAAGAGGCGCTGGCATCTCTTTCGGAGTATATTATATGTCCTCAGAGCGTTGGCGCTGTTTAAGGCGTCTGGTCAGCAACAGGAGCTCCTATTTCGACGTGATTGTCTGGTTTGTTGCTAAGGGCGTCTTCGCCTTGCACTTCGAGTATCATCATAAAACAGGCGGTAGGGGCTGGAGCGAGGCGGGGTTAAAGTAGCGCCATCTTGGCTCAAAGTAAGAGGGTGTTCCCCAACCTGCCATTGTTGTTACTATCCAATGGTTCCTACATGTATATCGTGGCCATCCGATATCCTAGCTACATGAAACACGAAGACGGATAACGATCCGTGTACGTAGTGATGGGAAGGCTTCTGCCGGAAAAAGGTTCATTACTCGGAGCTTCATTAGCGGTTCACAATGTACATTAGTGACATCTGCTGGTCAGCAATAAGAGCTTGTAACGTTCATGTTTTCCAACCATCATTTTCATAACAACTCCGTGGCGCAGCGGTGAACTGTGGCTTTAATAGTCCAAAATCAGTTGGAATACCAGCTTCGAATCTTATATCGTGCTACCTTTTCTGCCTTCAAGTTGATTATTCTTCAAAAACGAATTATTTGAACAATGCAGAATGTGTGCTTTCAACAGGATTCGACTCCTACCCTTCTTCTTCTTCTTTGGGTCTTCTTGGCGGATCGCCTCTACCGCCACCTACTGTTTAGGAGTGTGATCGTCCATGGCATCTTACACTTGTTTTCTTATTGTCAGACCAGTCTCCCTACTAAAATATATAATTTCCCTATCTACCTCACTGCTTCTATCTCCCCTTCCCAAAATACCATCTAACCCCCATCCCCATCCCACTCTCCTTACTCCTTCAAACAATCTTTCTCTCTGTGTATCATATAACTTACAGTATAACAACACATGTTCCACTGTCTCCCCTACCAAACATGCATCACACATCCCATTTTCATGTTTTCCTATTCATTTCAATGTTGAATTCAGTCCTGTTTGTCCAAATCTTCCCAGAACCACTTCATCTCTTCTATTCCCAGAACACCGTGATTCACAACATGTTGTATATTCTTCCTAATACTATAGTAAAATCTACCCGTACTACTCACTTCCCACATCCTTTGCCACATATCTAGGCCTTTTCTCCTAATCAATGTTTTAACTTCCCCTCTATTTAACTTCACCTCCACATCTACTCTATTTCTCCTTAGTGCTTCTTTTGCTATTAAATCTGCCTTTTCATTTCCCTGTACACCCACATGTGCTGGAACCCAACAGAACTGGACTACCACCCCGCTTCTCTGTATTCCCATCACCATTGTCATTATCTCTACCCACAAATCTTACCTTCCCCAACGATGAGACAGCCTATAGGGAGGAGGATGACAAATCAGAGCAAGATTACTGAATTGAAATACATTATTTACCTTCAGAGGTGAACGTATCAAACCAATTGCTGTGATACATTTTTTGTTTTTGTGCACTCTCCTCAAACAATACCTTGCCATTTTTTCACTGTAATAGCTACTGTAAATTGGACATTGCAGTTAGATTAACAAGAACTTAAGCTTTCTGCCCATATAAGACATGTCTATGTGCTGGAAATGCTGTTAGCATTAGCGTACGTTAGCTTAACCGTCCCGTATACCGGTACACCTATCCCATATTGATTGAACTGTATTGTTCGTTAAGGGCTTGTAGGTAAGCATTTCACTGTAAGGTCTACACCTGTTGTATTGTTGGTTAAGGTCTTGTTAGTAAGCATTTCACTGTAAGGTCTACACCTGTTGTATTGTTAGTTAAGATAGATAGATAGATAGATAGATAGATAGATAGATAGATAGATAGATAGATAGATAGATAGATAGATAGATAGATAGATAGATAGATAGATAGATAGATAGATAGATAGATAGATAGATAGATAGATAGATAGATAGATAGATAGATAGATAGATAGATAGATAGATAGATAGATAGGTACTTTATTGATCCCCCGGGGGGGAAATTTATTTGTCAAGCAGCTACAACAAAACACAGGGCAGGTGCAAAATGCCACAACGAAAGTACACAAAAGACAGATACACGGTACATGATACATAGAGCGGCAGTATGAAAAAGTATAGAAATACAAGATATCTGGAGTGCAAAAAAAAGCTATAAAAAGACATAGCATAGTATGAGTGGTTGGCTGAATATGTACACTATACATTGGTGGATGTTGGATGGTTAACTATACTATACAGGTCGATGGCAGAGAAATACTTCAGTAGCTAAAAATGCGTATGATATGAGCAAGGGTAATAATAGTTTACTTAATAGACAGACTGGGTAAATGAACAGGTAAGTGAAAATTTTGCATGGTTAAATTAGCTGTACAGTTAGGTATACAGTTATATTTACAGATAAGTGAATACTTGCATGTTTACACAAACTGTACAGGTAAATGACAGGAAGAAATACTTTAATAGCTAAATGTGTGTATGATATAATTTGGGGTAATAATAGTAATTCCCTTAAAATACAGTCCTTAGTGCGCAGGGTTTAATTACAGACAACTGCACTTACTGCACATTCGATATACTAAAAGCAATGAGAAAAGGTGCAACTGGCAGGATACTAATATGCATTCCTGAGTGAATGCCTACGTCCAATAATTACTTACAATATTGCATGTGATATAATATAACAACTGTACATGAGTATGTATATACAGACCTGTATGAATAAATAGGTCCTGAGTGGATGAGTGCTGACGGACCAGAGTTACTCACGGATGGATGCATAATTGTTAAACTAGGTCCTAGCACCCCAACAGTTCCAGATCTATGTTGCCGACGGCACGGCACCCCGGTGAGGCATTATATAGTCTAATAGCCGCCGGCAGGAAGGACCTCCTGTAGCGCTCTCTGGCACACCGTGGTGGGATCAGTCTGTGACTGAAAGTGCTCCTCTGCGTCATAACCATAGCGTGCAGAGGGTGGGTGACGTTGTTCATGATGGCCAGCAGTTTGGATCCGTCTCTCCGCCACCTCCTCTAGAGTGTCAAGGCTCATCCCCAGGACAGAGCTAGCCTTCCTGATCAGCTTATTTACCCGAGAAGCATCACCGGCTTTGATGTTTGCTCCCCAGCACACCACTGCAAAAAAGATGGCACTGGCCACCACAGACTGGTAGAAGGTATGCAGTAGTTTACTGCACACGTTGAAGGACCTGAGCCTCCTCAGAAAGTAGAGTCGGCTCTGGCCCTTTTTGTACAGGGCCCCGGTGTTACCAGCCCATTCCAGCCTGTTGTCCATATGGACTCCCAGGAACTTGTATGACTCAACCATTTCCACATCCATCCCCTGTATAGGGACTGCAGTCAGTTGTGCCTTGGTTCTCCTGAAGTCCACCACCATCTCCTTTGTTTTGCTGATGTTGAGCTGAAGGTGGTTCTGCTCACACCACAACACAAAGTCACTGATTGTGCTCCTGTACTCCTCCTCCTGCCCACCCCTGATGCACCCTACAATAGCAGAGTCATCCGAGAACTTCTGTAGGTGGCATGTTTCAGAGTTATATCTGAAGTCTGAGGTGTAGAGGGTGAACAGGAAGGGGGACAGGACCGTACCCTGGGGGGCCCCTGTGTTGCTAACTGCCCGTTCTGACACACAGCTCTGTAGTCGCACAAATTGTGGCCTACCGGTCAGGTAGTCCGTGACCCAGGAGACTAAGGGTGCTTCCACTTTCATCCTCCTCATCTTCTCACCCAGTAGCAGGGGCTGAATGGTATTGAAGGCACTGGAGAAGTCAAAAAACATGACCCTCACAGTGCAACCTGCGTTGTCCAGGTGAGAGTAGGCCCTCTGCAGAAGGTAGATGATTGCATCATCCACCCCGATGTTGCGCTGGTATGCAAACTGCAGGGGGTCCATTGATGAACACACCAGGGGTCTGAGGTGAGCGAGGACTAACCTTTCCAGGGTCTTCATGATGTGGGATGTTAGCGCTACAGGTCTGAAGTCATTAAGGACAGTGGGGTGTGCCTTCTTGGGCACTGGGACGAGGCAGGATGTTTTCCACAGCACAGGGACCCTTTCTAGGCTCAGGCTAAGGTTGAAAAGACGCTGGAGTATTCCACACAGTTGGTCAGCACAGACCCTCAGCACCCTTGGGCTGATGCCATCAGGGCCCGCCGCTTTCCACTGGTGTAGTCTCTCCAGCTCTCTCTTCACTTGGTTGGTGGTGAAAGCCAGCCCAGGTGGGGAGGTGGGGGGAAGGGGGGTGTTGAGGATCAGTCCAGGGGGAGCAGGGACGGAGGTGGGGTCACTGATTGTCTCAGCAGAGGTGCTGTGAGCAAAGTGGGGGTGGGATAGCCGTGAGGGTGTGTGGTCTGGGGAGCTGGAGGGGAGGTGGACAGGGCCAGTATCGAACCTGTTAAAAAATTGGTTCAGCTCATTGGCTCTGTCCTGGGTCCCCTCCGTCTGCCCACTGTTTGACTTTTTGAAGCCAGTGATATTTCTCATACCCTTCCACACCTCTCTCACCTGGCTCTGCCTCAGCTTGTCCTCCATCTTCTCCTTATACACTCTCTTCCCCTCAGCAATCCGCAACTTCAGCTCCCTCTGGACGCATTTCAATTTGTCCTTGTCCTTCTCCTTGAAGGCCCTCTTCTTCTCATTCAGCAGGGCTTGTTAGTAAGCATTTCACTGTAAGGTCTACACCTGTTGTATTGTTGGTTAAGGGTTTGTTAGTAAGCATTTCACTGTAAGGTCTACACCTGTTGTATTGTTGGTTAAGGGCTTGTAGGTAAGCATTTCACTGTAAGGTCTACACCTGTTGTATTGTTGGTTAAGGGCTTGTAGGTCAGCATTTCACGGTAAGGTCTACACCTGTTGTATTGTTGGTTAAGGGCTTGTTAGTAAGCATTTCACTGTAAGGTCTACACCTGTTGTATTGTTGGTTAAGGGTTTGTTAGTAAGCATTTCACTGTAAGGTCTACACCTGTTGTATTGTTGGTTAAGGGCTTGTTAATAAGCATTTCACTGTAAGGTCTACACCTGTTGTATTGTTGGTTAAGGGCTTGTTAGTAAGCATTTCACTGTAAGGTCTACACCTGTTGTATTGTTGGTTAAGGGCTTGTTAGTAAGCATTTCACTGTAAGGTCTACACCTGTTGTATTGTTGGTTAAGGGCTTGTAGGTAAGCATTTCACTGTAAGGTCTACACCTGTTGTATTGTTGGTTAGGGCTTGTTAGTAAGCATTTCACTGTAAGCCTGTTGTATTGTTGGTTAAGGGCTTGTTAGTAAGCATTTCACTGTAACGTCTACACCTGTTGTATTGTTGGTTAAGGGCTTGTAGGTAAGCATTTCACTGTAAGGTCTACACCTGTTGTATTGTTGGTTAAGGGTTTGTAGGTAAGCATTTCACTGTAAGGTCTACACCTGTTGTATTGTTGGTTAAGGGCTTGTAGGTCAGCATTTCACTGTAAGGTCTACACCTGTTGTATTGTTGGTTAAGGGCTTGTTAGTAAGCATTTCACTGTAAGGTCTACACCTGTTGTATTGTTGGTTAAGGGTTTGTTAGTAAGCATTTCACTGTAAGGTCTACACCTGTTGTATTGTTGGTTAAGGGCTTGTCAGTAAGCATTTCACTGTAAGGTCTACACCTGTTGTATTGTTGGTTAAGGGCTTGTTAGTAAGCATTTCACTGTAAGGTCTACACCTGTTGTATTGTTGGTTAAGGGCTTGTAGGTAAGCATTTCACTGTAAGGTCTACACCTGTTGTATTGTTGGTTAAGGGCTTGTTAGTAAGCATTTCACTGTAAGGTCTACACCTGTGGTATTGTTGGTTAAGGGCTTGTTAGTAAGCATTTCACTGTAAGGTCTACACCTGTTGTATTGTTGGTTAAGGGCTTGTGGGTAAGCATTTCACTGTAAGGTCTACACCTGTTGTATTGTTGGTTAAGGGTTTGTAGGTAAGCATTTCACTGTAAGGTCTACACCTGTTGTATTGTTGGTTAAGGGCTTGTAGGTCAGCATTTCACTGTAAGGTCTACACCTGTTGTATTGTTGGTTAAGGGCTTGTTAGTAAGCATTTCACTGTAAGGTCTACACCTGTTGTATTGTTGGTTAAGGGTTTGTTAGTAAGCATTTCACTGTAAGGTCTACACCTGTTGTATTGTTGGTTAAGGGCTTGTTAGTAAGCATTTCACTGTAAGGTCTACACCTGTTGTATTGTTGGTTAAGGGCTTGTTAGTAAGCATTTCACTGTAAGGTCTACACCTGTTGTATTGTTGGTTAAGGGCTTGTTAGTAAGCATTTCACTGTAAGGTCTACACCTGTTGTATTGTTGGTTAAGGGCTTGTTAGTAAGCATTTCACTGTAAGGTCTACACCTGTTGTATTGTTGGTTAAGGGCTTGTTAGTCAGCATTTCACTGTAAGGTCTACACCTGTTGTATTGTTGGTTAAGGGCTTGTTAGTAAGCATTTCACTGTAAGGTCTACACCTGTTGTATTGTTGGTTAAGGGCTTGTTAGTAAGCATTTCACTGTAAGGTCTACACCTGTTGTATTGTTGGTTAAGGGCTTGTAGGTAAGCATTTCACTGTAAGGTCTACACCTGTTGTATTGTTGGTTAGGGCTTGTTAGTAAGCATTTCACTGTAAGCCTGTTGTATTGTTGGTTAAGGGCTTGTTAGTAAGCATTTCACTGTAACGTCTACACCTGTTGTATTGTTGGTTAAGGGCTTGTTAGTAAGCATTTCACTGTAAGGTCTACACCTGTTGTATTGTTGGTTAAGGGTTTGTAGGTAAGCATTTCACTGTAAGGTCTACACCTGTTGTATTGTTGGTTAAGGGTTTGTTAGTAAGCATTTCACTGTAAGGTCTACACCTGTTGTATTGTTGGTTAAGGGCTTGTAGGTAAGCATTTCACTGTAAGGTCTACACCTGTTGTATTGTTGGTTAAGGGTTTGTAGGTAAGCATTTCACTGTAAGGTCTACACCTGTTGTATTGTTGGTTAAGGGCTTGTAGGTCAGCATTTCACTGTAAGGTCTACACCTGTTGTATTGTTGGTTAAGGGCTTGTTAGTAAGCATTTCACTGTAAGGTCTACACCTGTTGTATTGTTGGTTAAGGGTTTGTTAGTAAGCATTTCACTGTAAGGTCTACACCTGTTGTATTGTTGGTTAAGGGCTTGTCAGTAAGCATTTCACTGTAAGGTCTACACCTGTTGTATTGTTGGTTAAGGGCTTGTTAGTAAGCATTTCACTGTAAGGTCTACACCTGTTGTATTGTTGGTTAAGGGCTTGTAGGTAAGCATTTCACTGTAAGGTCTACACCTGTTGTATTGTTGGTTAAGGGCTTGTTAGTAAGCATTTCACTGTAAGGTCTACACCTGTTGTATTGTTGGTTAAGGGCTTGTAGGTAAGCATTTCACTGTAAGGTCTACACCTGTTGTATTGTTGGTTAAGGGCTTGTGGGTAAGCATTTCACTGTAAGGTCTACACCTGTTGTATTGTTGGTTAAGGGTTTATAGGTAAGCATTTCACTGTAAGGTCTACACCTGTTGTATTGTTGGTTAAGGGCTTGTAGGTCAGCATTTCACTGTAAGGTCTACACCTGTTGTATTGTTGGTTAAGGGCTTGTTAGTAAGCATTTCACTGTAAGGTCTACACCTGTTGTATTGTTGGTTAAGGGTTTGTTAGTAAGCATTTCACTGTAAGGTCTACACCTGTTGTATTGTTGGTTAAGGGCTTGTTAGTAAGCATTTCACTGTAAGGTCTACACCTGTTGTATTGTTGGTTAAGGGCTTGTTAGTAAGCATTTCACTGTAAGGTCTACACCTGTTGTATTGTTGGTTAAGGGCTTGTTAGTAAGCATTTCACTGTAAGGTCTACACCTGTTGTATTGTTGGTTAAGGGCTTGTTAGTAAGCATTTCACTGTAAGGTCTACACCTGTTGTATTGTTGGTTAAGGGCTTGTTAGTCAGCATTTCACTGTAAGGTCTACACCTGTTGTATTGTTGGTTAAGGGCTTGTTAGTAAGCATTTCACTGTAAGGTCTACACCTGTTGTATTGTTGGTTAAGGGCTTGTAGGTCAGCATTTCACTGTAAGGTCTACACCTGTTGTATTGTTGGTTAAGGGCTTGTTAGTAAGCATTTCACTGTAAGGTCTACACCTGTTGTATTGTTGGTTAAGGGTTTGTAGGTAAGCATTTCACTGTAAGGTCTACACCTGTTGTATTGTTGGTTAAGGGCTTGTAGGTCAGCATTTCACTGTAAGGTCTACACCTGTTGTATTGTTGGTTAAGGGCTTGTTAGTAAGCATTTCACTGTAAGGTCTACACCTGTTGTATTGTTGGTTAAGGGTTTGTTAGTAAGCATTTCACTGTAAGGTCTACACCTGTTGTATTGTTGGTTAAGGGCTTGTTAGTAAGCATTTCACTGTAAGGTCTACACCTGTTGTATTGTTGGTTAAGGGCTTGTTAGTAAGCATTTCACTGTAAGGTCTACACCTGTTGTATTGTTGGTTAAGGGCTTGTTAGTAAGCATTTCACTGTAAGGTCTACACCTGTTGTATTGTTGGTTAAGGGCTTGTAGGTAAGCATTTCACTGTAAGGTCTACACCTGTTGTATTGTTGGTTAGGGCTTGTTAGTAAGCATTTCACTGTAAGCCTGTTGTATTGTTGGTTAAGGGCTTGTTAGTAAGCATTTCACTGTAACGTCTACACCTGTTGTATTGTTGGTTAAGGGCTTGTTAGTAAGCATTTCACTGTAAGGTCTACACCTGTTGTATTGTTGGTTAAGGGTTTGTAGGTAAGCATTTCACTGTAAGGTCTACACCTGTTGTATTGTTGGTTAAGGGTTTGTTAGTAAGCATTTCACTGTAAGGTCTACACCTGTTGTATTGTTGGTTAAGGGCTTGTAGGTAAGCATTTCACTGTAAGGTCTACACCTGTTGTATTGTTGGTTAAGGGTTTGTAGGTAAGCATTTCACTGTAAGGTCTACACCTGTTGTATTGTTGGTTAAGGGCTTGTAGGTCAGCATTTCACTGTAAGGTCTACACCTGTTGTATTGTTGGTTAAGGGCTTGTTAGTAAGCATTTCACTGTAAGGTCTACACCTGTTGTATTGTTGGTTAAGGGTTTGTTAGTAAGCATTTCACTGTAAGGTCTACACCTGTTGTATTGTTGGTTAAGGGCTTGTCAGTAAGCATTTCACTGTAAGGTCTACACCTGTTGTATTGTTGGTTAAGGGCTTGTTAGTAAGCATTTCACTGTAAGGTCTACACCTGTTGTATTGTTGGTTAAGGGCTTGTAGGTAAGCATTTCACTGTAAGGTCTACACCTGTTGTATTGTTGGTTAAGGGCTTGTTAGTAAGCATTTCACTGTAAGGTCTACACCTGTGGTATTGTTGGTTAAGGGCTTGTTAGTAAGCATTTCACTGTAAGGTCTACACCTGTTGTATTGTTGGTTAAGGGCTTGTGGGTAAGCATTTCACTGTAAGGTCTACACCTGTTGTATTGTTGGTTAAGGGTTTGTAGGTAAGCATTTCACTGTAAGGTCTACACCTGTTGTATTGTTGGTTAAGGGCTTGTAGGTCAGCATTTCACTGTAAGGTCTACACCTGTTGTATTGTTGGTTAAGGGCTTGTTAGTAAGCATTTCACTGTAAGGTCTACACCTGTTGTATTGTTGGTTAAGGGTTTGTTAGTAAGCATTTCACTGTAAGGTCTACACCTGTTGTATTGTTGGTTAAGGGCTTGTTAGTAAGCATTTCACTGTAAGGTCTACACCTGTTGTATTGTTGGTTAAGGGCTTGTTAGTAAGCATTTCACTGTAAGGTCTACACCTGTTGTATTGTTGGTTAAGGGCTTGTTAGTAAGCATTTCACTGTAAGGTCTACACCTGTTGTATTGTTGGTTAAGGGCTTGTTAGTAAGCATTTCACTGTAAGGTCTACACCTGTTGTATTGTTGGTTAAGGGCTTGTTAGTCAGCATTTCACTGTAAGGTCTACACCTGTTGTATTGTTGGTTAAGGGCTTGTTAGTAAGCATTTCACTGTAAGGTCTACACCTGTTGTATTGTTGGTTAAGGGCTTGTTAGTCAGCATTTCACTGTAAGGTCTACACCTGTTGTATTGTTGGTTAAGGGCTTGTTAGTAAGCATTTCACTGTAAGGTCTACACCTGTTGTATTGTTGGTTAAGGGTTTGTTAGTCAGCATTTCACTGTAAGGTCTACACCTGTTGTATTGTTGGTTAAGGGTTTGTTAGTCAGCATTTCACTGTAAGGTCTACATCTGTTGTATTCGGCGCATGTGACAAATACAATTTGACTTGATCCATGTCGGAAAAACTTTTAACGCAGCACACATGACGTCAACAGAGGAGTTCCTGCCTCCCGATGTGATGCCACACTCAAGACAACTGGGAAATCTCTAACATCTGACTTCAGTGCGTTCATTACAACTGTAAACTCGGAAAGAAACGAGTTACGACTGGGAAAAATCTTTTGAACGGTCTCCAACTCGGAATTTCAAGTCGTAAACTCGGGCATCTTCTTAGAGCTCCGACTTTCCGACCTAAAGGTCACTGAAGTCACGATATGACCCCGTTTTCTCCGAGAACCCAGTTGTCTTGAATGTAACATGACTAGTACTGGGACTGTGCCCTCCGGTGTCTTCAGTTTTTGTGTTTTCTTTTTTTAAGTCAGTTTGTGTTTTAACCTTACGCCGCAACGTTTTGAAATATAATTTCACAGTTAGTGCCATAGTTGTTTATTAACCTACAACATTTGAAACGTCTTGAAATGATTTAGAATGTACCTGGAATAGGCGGACGGACCGCCCAGATGGATATTAGCTAACGTTAGCCTAGCCGATAGCTGATTTCCTAGCCAATGATCACAGGTCAAGGAGCTAAAGGAGCTAACTAACCGGGATAACTTTGTCAGACACTTCAAACTAGACTATAAAGTTATCGTGAACATATCAAACTATTTGTTTTTAGCGGATTTATTCGAAACTCGCTGTCCTTTTTGTTGAGGATCCAACGTCACTTTTGGAGGCCAACTACCTACCTGTAACCCAGTAAGGAGAGAAAGAAAGTGTTGTCATTGTCTGGTTGAGCTTCCCAGTATGTTGTCCAACGCCGGGACCCAGCCTCTATCCCCCCCGACGAAGGGCCCAGCTAGCCCGGCGGGACAAGCCAACCAGCTCCTCCAGTTCCATGCGAAACCGACCCTACAGATGAAGAAGAACGCAATAACGGACGAGTACAAAGTGACCAGTCAGGTACTAGGGCTGGGCATCAACGGAAGGGTGCTGGAGATCTTCCACAAGAAGAGCGGAGACAAATACGCCCTCAAGGTAATATCACACATTAACGGGGAAGTTCATTATACATATTTTGTTCTCTGTTGGATAACATGTTATTTTAGATACACTTTTAATGTCCCACTATAGTTTTGTTGAAACGGTGCGACTTTGTCATTCTTTGACAGAGTAACTGACTGACATGTTTGTTGTACCCAGGTGTAACTAGGAATAAACAGTCTTGGTGAACAATAAACATTTAGTTTAGGTGCATCTGTTCAGAACAAAGGCAGCTTTCCACTGATTATTCTTCCCAGTCTGTTAAATTAATGGCTGATCAGCAGACATAATGTCAGGCAGCAGATCTGATAGGCCTATTGATTTGTATTTGTCAAGGCAGCAGCTACTCTTCCTGGGGTTTATTATGGATCCCCATTAGTTCCTGCCAAGGCAGCAGCTACTCTTCCTGGAGTTTATTATGGATCCCCATTAGTTCCTGTCAAGGCAGCAGCTACTCTTCCTGGAGTTTATTATGGATCCCCATTAGTTCCTGCCAAGGCAGCAGCTACTCTTCCTGGAGTTTATTATGGATCCCCATTAGTTCCTGTCAAGGCAGCAGCTACTCTTCCTGGAGTTTATTATGGATCCCCATTAGTTCCTGTCAAGGCAGCAGCTACTCTTCCTGGGGTTTATTATGGATCCCCATTAGTTCCTGCCAAGGCAGCAGCTACTCTTCCTGGGGTTTATTATGGATCCCCATTAGTTCCTGTCAAGGCAGCAGCTACTCTTCCTGGGGTTTATTATGGATCCCCATTAGTTCCTGTCAAGGCAGCAGCTACACTTCCTGGTGTTTATTATGGATCCCCATTAGTTCCTGTCAAGGCAGCAGCTACTCTTCCTGGGGTTTATTATGGATCCTTATTAGTTCCTGTCAAGGCAGCAGCTACTCTTCCTGGGGTTTATTATGGATCCCCATTAGTTCCTGTCAAGGCAGCAGCTACTCTTCCTGGGGTTTATTATGGATCCCTGTTAGTTCCTGCCAAGGCAGCATCATCAAGAACTTCAAGGAGAGTGGTTCAATTGTTGTGAAGAAGGCGCCAGGGCGCCCAAGAAAGTCCAGCAAGCGCCAGGACGTCTCCTAAAGTTGATTCAGCTGCGGGATCGGGGCACGACCAGTGCAGAGCTTGCTCAGGAATGGCAGCAGGCAGGTGTGAGTGCATCTGCACGCACAGTGAGGCGAAGACTTTTGGTGTCAAGAAGGGCAGCAAAGAGCCACTTCTCTCCAGGAAAAACATCAGGGACAGACTGATATTCTGCAAAAGGTACAGGGATTGGACTGCTGAGGACTGGGGTAGAGTCATTTTCTCTGATTAATCCCCTTTCCGATTGTTTGGGCCATCCGGAAAACACAGTCCGGAGAAGACAAGGTGAGCGCTACCATCAGTCCTGTGTAATGCCAACAGTAAAGAATCCTCAGACCATTCATGTGTGGGGTTGCTTCTCAGCCAAGGGAGTGGGCTCACTCACAATTTTGCCTAAGAACACAGCCATGAATAAAGAATGGTGCCAACACATCCTCCGAGAGCAACTTCTCCCAACCATCCAAGAACAGTTTGGTGACGACCAATGCCTTTTCCAGCATGATGGAGCACCTTGCCATAAGGCAAAAGTGATAACTAAGTGGCTCGGGGAACAAAACATCAACATTTTGGGTCCATGGCCAGGAAACTCCCCAGACCTTAATCCCATTGAGAACTTGTGGTCGATCCTCAAGAGGCGGGTGGACAAACAAAAACCCACCACTTCTGACATACTCCAAGCATTGATTATGCAAGAATGGCCTGCCATCAGTCAGGATGTGGCCCAGAAGTTAATTGACAGCATGCCAGGGCGGATTGCAGAGGTCTTGGAAAAAGAAGGGTCAACACTGCAAATATTGACTCTTTGCATAAACTGAATGTCATTGTCAATGAAAGCCTTTGACACTTATGGAATACTTGTAATTATACTTCAGTGTACCATAGTAACTACTGACATAAAGATCTAAGAACACTGAAGCAGCAAACTTTGTGGAGACCAATACTTGTCATTCTCAAAACTTTTGACCAGAATATAAAAGTCTACTTTTCAACTCACAGAGTTGAATCATATCTATATACAGTAGCAAGGGAGAGGTGAGGTGGGGAATGGGATTAGTCTAGATGGAACAACATTTCTTTATCCTGGTTCTGGGGACCCAGCACTACACAGCCAAATCTAATGATCCACTCATCATCAAGTCTTGATGATTTGAATCAGCTGTGTAGTGCTAAAGCAGTATATCTTCCTCCACTGTCCCTGTCCCACACTGGGCTCCAACCAGTGATCCTCTGCTCACAAACGCACATGACTTTCGTCCTTGACAACGTACCAACAATTTGAGCCACCCAAAAGGTACCAATTGGATGGCTCCCTCCACAATATACCAAGATGGCGTAACACTGCAGATGTGTTTTTTTGTCCTGTCTCATGTCCCGTGTAATTAGTATGTAATTAGTCTGTCTTTCCGTATATTTTTCTTATTCCTCATACTTTTCCTGCAACACGGAATTGTTGTACTATTTTCTTTATTTCTTTCTCATTTAACTGAACCTCCGACTGAAGCTAGCCTGCTAGCTAGCCTGCTAACTAGCTACTAGCCATTGCTAGCCACTGATAGCGGCCCTCAACACTGCTCTGCCTGCATCAGCCAGCTTTAGTTGGGACAACATCGGCCAGTCTGCACAGCGCGCTACCAACCCAGCCAATATCGGATTGCTTTCCCTTCCACTTCACCGGATTTCTGCCGAAATCACAGGACCGTCACACCGGATCATCGCAGCTAGCTAGCTGCAACCGATTGGCTGCTGCTGTTTGGCTAACACTACTGTCCAATTGCTTGCACCAGTTAGCTGTGAGCTAGCCCCGAGCTAGGCCCATCTCCCGGCTAGCCGACGTGTACTAGCTAATTCCCGGGCTACAGTACCTTTGTCAACCGGCCTGGACCTTCTACTGTCGACACGGAGCCCCGCCGAGCCATCACGACTGGTCTGCTGACGTAATCGTCCGACGTGGTCTCAACAGGCTTTTCCGTTGCAATGTCGCCCAGATCCATCTGCTAGCCCCGGCCCGCTAGCATTCTGAACGCTGTGCCTCCCGCTCGCCTAGTGCAGCGTCCACTGAATCTGCTCACCTCTTTGCTGCTCATCGAACCTTATGATCACTCGGCTAAATAGCTGTTGCCTACTGGACTGATCCCTTACAAGGTACCTCATTCTGTTTATCTGTTAAGCCTCAGATTAAGATGTTAACTCAGGTCCTGAAATGTCCCCAACTACAACATTTCCCGTCAAGATAGACTCCACCTCCTTTGGTAGGTCTATCTACTGCAGAGATAACCTGCAGAGTTCTGTCATACTGTCCAGGTCTGTGCCCAAACAGTTTGAGCTTCTACTCTTAAAAATCCACCTTTTCAGAAATAAGTCTCTCACCGTTGCCGCCTGTTACAGACCCCCCTCAGCCCCCAGCTGTGCCCTGGACTCCATATGTGAATTGATTGCCCCCCATCTATCTTCAGAGTTCGTACTGTTAGGTGACCTAAACTGGGATATGTTTAACACCCCGGCTGTCCTTCAATCTAAGCTAGATGCCCTCAATCTCACACAAATTATCAAGGAACCTACCAGGTACAACCCTAAATCCGTAAACAAGGGCACTATCATAGATATCATCCTGACTAACTTGCCCTCCAAATACACATCCTCTGTTTTCAACCAGGATCTCAGCGATTACTGCCTCATTGCCTGCATCCGTAATGAGTCCGCGGTCAAACGACCACCCCTTATCACTGTCAAACGCTCCCTAAAACACTTCAGTGAGCAGGCCTTTCTAATCAATCTAGCACGGGTGTCCTGGAAGGATATTGACTTCATCCCATCAGTAGATGATGCCTGGTTGTTCTTTAAAAGTGCTTTCCTCACCAACTTAAATAAGCATGCCCCGTTCAAAAAACGTAGAACTAAGAACAGATATAGCCCTTGGTTCACTCCAGACTTGACCAGCACAAAAACATCCTGTGGCGTACTGCATTAGCATTGAATAGCCCCCGCAATATGCAACTTTTCAGGGAAGTCAGGAACTAAGATACACAGTCATTTAGAAAAGCAAAGGCTATCTTTTTCAAACAGAAATTTGCATCCTGTAGTACTTATTCCAAAACGTTCTGGGACACTGTAAAGTCCATGGAGAATAAAAGCACCTCCTCCCAGCTGCCCACTGCACTGAGGCTGGGAAACACTGTCACCACCGATAAATCTACGATAATAGAACATTTCAATAAGCATTTTGCTACGGCTGGCCATGCTTTCCACCGCTTCTCCTTCAACCAAATCCAGATAGCTGATGTTCTGAAAGAGCTGCACAATCTGGACCCCTACAAATCTGCTGGGCTAGACAATCTGGACCCTCTCTTTCAAACATTATCCGCCAAAATTGTTGCAACCATTATTACTAGCCTGTTCAACCTCTCGTATTGTCTGAGATCCCTAGAGATTGGAAAGCTGCCGCGGTCATCCCCCTCTTCAAAGGGGGAGAAACTCTAGACCCAAACTGTTACAGACCTATATCCATCCTGCCCTGCCTTTCTAAAGTCTTCGAAAGCCAAGTTAACAAACAGATCATTGACCACTTCGAATCCCACCGTACCTTCTCTTTGGTTTCCTTCAATCTGGTTTCCGAGCTGGTCATGGGTGCACCTCAGCCACGCTCAAGGTACTAAATGATATCATTACTGCCATAGATAAAAGACAGTACTGTGCAGACATCTTCATCGACCTGGCCAAGGCTTTCGACTCTGTCAATCATCGCATTCTTATTGGCAGACTCAACAGCCTTGGTTTCTCAAATGACTGCCTCGCCTGGTTCTCCAACTACTTCTCAGAGTTCATTGTGTCAAATCGAAGGGCCTGTTGTCCGGTCCTCTGGCAGTGTCTTTGGGGGTGCCACAGGGTTCAATTCTTGGGCAGACTCTATTCTCTATATATATCAATGATGTCACTCTCGCTGCTGGTGACTCTCTGATCCATCTCTACGCAGACAACACCATTCTGTATACATCTGGCCCCTCTTTGGACACTGTTAACAAACCTCCAAACGAGCTTCAATGCCATACAACACTCCTTCCGTGGCCTCCAACTGCTCTTAAATGATAGTAAAACTAAATGCATGCTTTTCAATCGAACGCTGCCCGCACCTGCCCACCGGACTATCATCACTACCCTCGACGGGTCTGACTTAGAATACGTGGACAACTACAAATACCTAGGCGTCTGGTTAGACTGTAAACTCCTTCCAGACTCACATTAAGCATTTCCAATCCCAAATTAAATCTATTTCGCAACAAAGCCTCCTTCACTCATGTTGCCAAACATGCCCTCGTAAAACTATCCTACCGATCCTTGACTTCGTCATTTACAAAATAGCCTCCAACACTCTACTCAGCAAATTGGATGTAGTCTATCACAGTGCCATCCGTTGTGTTACCAAAGCCCCATATACTACTTACCACTGCGACCTGTATTCTCGTTGGCTGGCCCTCTCTACATATTCGACATCAAACCCACTGGCTCCAGGTCATCTAAGTCTTTGCTAGGTAAATCCCAGCCTTATCTCAGCTCGCTGGTCACCATAGCAACACCCACCCGTAGCATGCGCTTCAGCAGGTATATTTCACTTGTCGTCCCCAAAGCCAACACCTTCTTTGGCCGCCATTCCTTCCAGTTCTCTGCTGCCAATGACTGGAACAAATTGCAAAAAGCTTTGAAGCTGGAGACTACCATCTCCCTCAATAACTTTAAGCATCAGCTGTCAAAGCTGCTTATCGATCACTGCACCTGTATATAGCCCTTCTGTAAATAGCCCACACTACTACCTCATCCCCATATTACAATTTTTGCTCATTTGCACCCCAGTATCTCTATTTGCACATCCTTCATTCCTGTGTTAATGCTCATTTGTAATTTATTTCACCACTAAGGCCTATTTATTGCCTTACCTTCCTAATCTTACTACATCTGTATATAGATTTTTTTATTGTGTTATTGACTGTACGTTTGTTTGTCCCCCTTTTGCCTTCAGAACTGCCTTAATTCTTCGTAGCATAGATTCAACAAGGTGCTGGAAACATTCCTCAGAGATGTTGGTCCATGTTGACATTATAGCATCAGTTACTGCAGATTTGTCGGCTGAACATCCATGATGTGAATCTCCCGTTCCACCACATCCATGATGTGAATCTCCCGTTCCACCACATCCATGATGTGAATCTCCCGTTCCACCACATCCATGATGTGAATCTCCCGTTCCACCACATCCATGATGTGAATCTCCCGTTCCACCACATCCATGATGTGAATCTCCCGTTCCACCACATCCATGATGTGAATCTCCCGTTCCACCACATCCATGATGTGAATCTCCCGTTCCACCACATCCCAAAGGAGCTCTATTGGATTGAGATCTGGTGACTGTTGAGGCCATTTGAGTACAGTGAACTCATTGTGATGTTCAAGAAACCAGTTTGAGATGATGTGAGCTTTGTGACATCCTGCTGGAAGTAGCCATTAGAAGATGGGTACACTGTGGTCATAAAGGGATGGACATGGTCAGCAACAATACTCAGGTAGGCTGTGGCGTTTAAACCATGCTCAATTGGTACTAAGGGGCCCAAAGTGTGCCAAGAAAATATCCCCCACACCATTACACCACCACCAGCCTGAACCGTTGATACAAGGCAACGTTTTTCCAATCTTCTATTGTCCAATTTTGGTGGGCCCGTGCAAATTGTAGCCTCAGTTTCCTGTTTTTAGCTGACAGGAGTGGCACCCGGTGTGGCTTCAAGACGCCTCCTGTATGGAGAAACTAGTCGCATGCATTGCTCTGGTGTGATTTTGGCCCATTCTTCCACACAAACAGTCTTCAAATCTTGAAGGTTCCGTGGGCCTCTTCTATGAATCTTGATCATCAGTTCTTTCCATAGATTTTCAATGGGATTTAAGTCAGGTGATTGGCTGGGCCATTCTAGCAGCTTTATTTTCTTTCTTTGAAACCAATTGAGAGTTTCCTTGTGTGTTTGGGATCATTGTCTTGCTGAAATGTCCACCCTCGTTTCATCTTCATCATCCTGGTAGATGGCAGCATATTTTTGTCAAGAATGTCTCAGTAAATTTGCCCATTCATCCTTCCTTCAATTATGTGAAGTTTGCCAGTACCATTTGCTGAAAAGCAGCCCCACACCATGATGTTCCCACCTCCAAACTTCACTGTTGGTATGGTGTTTTTAGGGTGATGTGCAGTGCCATTTCTCCTCCAAACATGGTGTGTATTATGACATCCAAACTGTTCAATTTTGCTCTCATCTGACCACACTATATTCTCCCAGTATTTCACTGGCTTTTCCAAATGTTGTGCAGCAAACTTTAAACGAGCTTCAACATTTGCTTCCAAGATGGCGTAACAGTGCAGACGTGTATTTTGTTTTGTCCCGTCTCGTCTCGTGTAAATAGTTTGTAATTTGTCTTTCCATACATTTTTATTTGTTCCCGATTTACCCCTCCTGCAAGCCACCTACCCAACGTGAAACGGGTCAAATATCGGGTCAAATATCCGTGTTTTTCCACTATTTAACCGAACCGCAGTCAAAAGTTAGCCTGATAGCTAGCTTGCTAACCTTCCATCGCTAACCACTGCTAGCGGTCTTCACCTCCGCTCTGGCTGATCAGCCAGCTTTCAGTTCGGACAATATTGGCCAGTCTGCTCAGCGCGCTACCAACCCAGCGCTTATCGGACTGCGTTCCCTTCCACTTTACCGGATTTCCACTGAAAGTACCGGACCACCACACCGGATCATCACAGCTAGCTAGCTGCATTCGACTGACCGACATTTATAGCTAAGCTCCATTGTGTACATGCTTCCAATGCTAGCGTGAGCTAGGCTCATCTCCCGGACAGCCGACGTGTGCTAGCTACTCTCCCGGGCTCCAGTACCTTATCAACCTACCTGGACCTTTCTACTGTCGACACGGAGCCCCACCGAGCCACCGTGACTGGTCTGCCGACGTAATTGTCCGACGTGGTCTCAACAGGGTTCTCCTCTGCGACGCCGCCGAAGATTCATCTGCTAGCTCCGGCCTGCTAGCTCCGGTCTGCTAGCCCGGCCTGCTAACACTCTGAATGCCGTGCCATTGAACTGATTCCCCGGCTCACCACTTTGCTTTTTCATCGGATCCTACGCTTGTTCAGCTCCACAGCTGATGCCTGCAGGACTGTTTGGTTTTATGGTATTTATTTCTGTTTAACTACCAGGCCTCAGGTCCTGTGTGTAGTACATCACTTTTTTCTAACTGACCCTCTTTGTCCATTCATCGCCATTACCCGTCGTTGTCTTAGCCCTCTTAATTAACTGTCATTTTATTTATTTTATGTTCTGCCCCTTTCTTATTTCAATATGCCTTGTCTGTTGTTGTTTAGGTTAGCTATTATTGTTTTACTTCATTGCAGAGCCCCCAGTCCTGCTCAACTGGGCTCTGATAGCTTTTTTGTCCCTCCCCCCACACATGCGGAGACCTCACCTGGCTTAACTGGTGTCTCCAGAGATGCAACCTCTCTCTTTATTACCCAACGCCTAGGTTTACCTCCACTGAACTCACACCCTTCTATATCCTTGACTATAAATTATGCCCTGAATCTATTCCACCACGCCCAGAAATCTGCTCCTTTTTATTCTATGTACCCAACGTACTAGACGTCCAGTTCTTAAAGTCCTTAGTCGAATACTAATTCTATTACTCCTCTGTTCCTCTGGTGATGTAGAGGTAAACCCAGGTCCTGTAGCCCCCAGTACTACACCTATTCCCCAGGCGCTCTCATTTGTTGATTTCTGTAACCGTAAAAGCCTTGGTTTCATGCATGTTAACATTAGAAGCCTCCTCCCTAAGTTTGATTTATTCACAGCATTAGCACACTCCGCCAACCCGGATGTCCTAGCTGTGTCTGAATCCTGGCTTAGGAAGGCCACCAAAAATTCGGAAATTTCCATCCCCAACTACAACATTTCCCGTCAAGATAGAACTGCCAAAGGAGGTGGAGTTGCAATCTACTGCAGAGATAACCTGCAGAGTTCTGTCATACTGTCCAGGTCTGTGCCCAAACAGTTTGAGCTTCTACTTTTAAAAATCCACCTATCCAGAAATAAGTCTCTCACTGTTGCCGCCTGTTACAGACCCCCCTCAGCCCCCAGCTGTGCCCTGGACTCCATATGTGAATTGATTGCCCCCCATCTATCTTCAGAGTTTGTACTGTTAGGTGACTTAAACTGGGATATGCTTAACACCCCGGCTGTCTTTCAATCTAAGATAGATGCCCTCAATCTCACACAAATTATCAAGGAACCCACCAGGTACAACCCAAAATCCGTAAACATGGGTACCATTATTGATATCATCCTGACTAACTTGCCCTCCAAATACACCTCCTCTGTTTTCAACCAGGATCTCAGCGATCACTGCCTCATCGCCTGTGTTCGCAATGGGTCAGCGGCCAAACGACCACCCCTTATCACTGTCAAACGCTCCCTAAAACACTTTTGCGAGCAGGCCTTTCTATTCGATCTGGCCCAGGTATCCTGGAAGGATATTGACCTCATCCCGTCAGTAGAGGACGCCTGGTTGTTCTTTAAAAGTGCTTTCCTCACCATCCTAAATAAGCATGCCCCTTTCAAAAAACGTAGAACTAAGAATAGATATAGCCCTTGGTTCACCCCAGACTTGACTGCACTAGACCAACACAAAAACATCCTGTGGCGCACTGCATTAGCATCGAATAGCCCCCGCGATATGCAGCTATTCAGGGAAGTCAGGAACAAGTACACCCAGTCAGTTAGAAAAGCAAAGGCCAGCTTTTTCAAACAGAAATTTGCTTCCTGTAGTACTAACTCCAAAAAGTTCTGGGACACTGTAAAGTCCATGGAGAATAAGAGCACCTCCTCCCAGTTGCCCACTGCACTGAGGCTCGGAAACACTGTTACCACCGATAAATCCACGATTATTGAAAATTTCAATAAGCATTTTGCTACGGCTGGCCATGCTTTCCATCTGACTACACCTACCCCGGTCAACAGCTCTGCACCCCCGGCAGCTACTTGCCCAAGCCCCCCCCGCTTCTCCTTCACCCAAATCCTGACAGCTGATGTTCTGAAAGAGCTGCTAAGTCTGGACCCCTACAAATCTGCTGGGCTAGATAATCTGGACCCTCTCTTTCTGAAATTATCAGCCAAAATTGTTGCAACACCTATCACTAGCTTGTTCAACCTCTCTTTCGTATCGTCTGAGATCCCTAGAGATTGGAAAGCTGCCGCGGTCATCCCCCTCTTCAAAGGAGGAGACACTCTAGACCCAAACTGTTATAGACCAATATCCATCCTGCCCTGCCTTTCTAAAGTTTTCGAAAGCCAAGTTAACAAACAGATAACTGACCACTTCGAATCCCACCGTACCTTCTCTGCTATGCAATCTGGTTTCCGAGCTGGTCATGGGTGCACCTCAGCTACGCTCAAGGTACTGAACGATATCATAACCGCCATCGATAAAAGACAGTACTGTGCAGCCGTTTTCATCGACCTGGCCAAGGCTTTCGACTCTGTCAATCACCGCATTCTTATTGGCAGACTCAACAGCCTTGGTTTCTCAAGTGACTGCCTTGCTTGGTTCTCTAACTACTTTGCAGACAGAGTTCAGTGTGTCAAATCGGAGGGCCTATTGTCCGATCCTCTGGCAGTCTCTATGGGTGTGCCACAGGGTTCAATTCTTGGGCCAACCCTTTTCTCTATATACATCAACGATGTCGCTCTCGCTGCTGGTGACTCTCTGATCCATCTCTACGCAGATGACACCATTCTGTATACATCTGGCCCCTCTTTGGATACTGTGTTTACTAACCTTCAATCAAGCTTCAATGCCATACAACACTCCTTCCGTGGCCTACAACTGCTCTTAAACGCTAGTAAAACTAAGTGCATGCTTTTCTATCGAACGATGCCAGCACCCGCCCACCGGACTATCATCACTACTCTCGACGGATCCGAATTAGAATACGTGGACACCTACAAATACCTAGGCATCTGGTTAGACTATAAACTCAACTTCCAGACTCACATCAACCATCTCCAATCCAAAATTAAATCCAGAATTGGCTTCCTATTTCGCAACAGAGCCTCCTTCACTCATGCTGCCAAACATGCCCTTGTAAAACTGACTATCCTACCGATCCTTGATTTCGGCGATGTCATTTACAAACTAGCCTCCAACACTCTACTTAGCAAATTGGATGTAGTCTATCATAGTGCCATCCGTTTTGTCACCAAAGCCCCTTACACTACCCACCACTGCGACCTGTATGCTCTCGTTGGCTGGCCTTCACTATATATTCGTCGCCAAACCCACTGGCTCCAGGTCATCTATAAGTCTTTATTAGGTAAATCCCCGCCCTATCTCAGCTCACTGGTCACCATAGCAACACCCACCCGTAGCATGCGCTCCAGCAGGTATATCTCACTGGTCACCCCCAAAGCCAACACCTCCTTTGGCCGCCATTCCTTCCAGTTCGCTGCTGCCAATGACTGGAACGAATTGCAAAAATCATTGAAGCTAGAGGTTCCTATCTCCCTCAATAACTTTAAGCATCAGCTGTCAAAGCTGCTTATCGATCACTGCACCTGTATATAGCCCTTCTGTAAATAGCCCACACTACTACCTCATCCCCATATTTATTTTTGTTTATTTTTCACTAATCTTGCACTCCAGTATCTCTATTTGCACATCATAATTTGCACATCCTTCATTCCTGTGTTAATGATGATAATTCTGTAATTTATTTCTACTCTATAGTCTATTTATTGTCCTACCTCCCAACCTTACTGCATTTTTGCACTACATTTTGCACTCTGTTTATAGATTTTCTATTGTGTTTTTGACTGTTTGTTTAATGTGTAACTCTGTGTTGTTGTTTTTTTTTGTCGCACTGCTTTGCTTTGTCTTGGCCAGGTCGCAGTTGCAAATGAGAACTTGTTCTCAACTGACCTACCTGGTTAAATAAAGGTGAAATAAAAAATAAAAAAATAAAAAAAAATCATTTTTTTTCAGCAATGGAGTCTTGCGTGGTGAGCGTGCATACAGGCCATGGCGGTGGAGTGCATTACTTACTGTTTTCTTTGAGACAACAGTACCTGCTAATTGCAGGTCTTTTTGAAGCTCTCCACAAGTTGTCCTTGGCTCTTGGACAACTCTTCTGATTATTCTTTTCACTCCTCTGTCAGAAATCTTACGAGGAGCACCTGGTCGAGGCAAATTTATGGTGAAATGATTGTCTTTCCACTTCCGTATTATGGCCCCAACAGTGCTCACTGGAACATTCAGAAGCTTAGAAATGCGCCTATAACCAATGCCATCATTATGTTTTGCAACAATTAGGTTGCGAAGGTCTTGAGACAGCTCTTTGCTTTTACCCATCATGTGTGACACCTTGGCAATGAGACCTTTTTGTAGGCCATCAGTTGGGACTGAACCAGCTGATATTAATTTGCACTGACAGGGGGCTGGATTGCTTTTTAATTACTGATAGTTTTCAGCTGTTGTCTTGGCTTTCCATGCCTTTTTGCACCTCCCTTTCTTCATGTGTTCAATACTTTTTCCCTGTGTCATTTCACATTATTACACAATTTAATTTCTGAACTTTATTTGTTTTGGTTTCTTTGTATGTATGGATTACTTGGGTTGTTACCAACATCTGGTGAAAAGTTCCTTTGGAAATATATTTACTGAGAAAAATGGTGACGTTCAATACTTATTTCACCCGCTGTATAGTGTGTGTGTGTGTGTGTGTGTGTATGTATATAAACTGCCCAACGCTCTAACCGCTAGGCTACTACTGGCCCAACGCTCTAACCGCTAGGCTACTACTGGCCCAACGCTCTAACCGCTAGGCTACTACTGGCCCAACGCTCTAACCGCTAGGCTACTACTGGCCCAACGCTCTAACCGCTAGGCTACTACTGGCCCAACGCTCTAACCGCTAGGCTACTACTGGCCCAACGCTCTAACCGCTAGGCTACTACTGGCCCAACGCTCTAACCGCTAGGCAACTACTGGCCCAACGCTCTAACCGCTAGGCTACTACTGGCCCAATGCTCTAACCGCTACCCTGATGATCCTAGATCTGTGAATGTCATGATGGCACAGAGCCCTGTACAGAGTGGATTTTCCCTCATCTGTCTGTCTGACCAGAGAAGGAAGAGATGGGAAACCAGAAGTCCTCACAAGGATATTAAAACAAGGAAAACGACTTAAGGGTTTGGTTTAGGGTTAGAGTTACAATTATGGTGAGAACTGGGGTTAGGAGTTAGTTTCGAGGATTTTGAATGGAATCAGTTGTTTGATCCCCACAAGGATAGTAAAACAAATGTGTGTGACGGTCTTTAATCAGATCACACAATCAGAAAAACATGTTTGCTGCTATGCTACCGAGCCTGAACACTGACACACACACACAAATACACAGTTTACCCTAAAGGAGGGCTACAGGGGTATAGGCCTCCCTCTCTCACCCCTCCTCACCCTAAAGGAGGGCTACAGGGGTATAGGCCTCCCTCTCTCACCCCTCCTCACCCTAAAGGAGGGCTACAGGGGTATAGCCCTCCCTCTCTCACCCCTCCTCACCCTAAAGGAGGGATACAGGGGTATAGCCCTCCCTCTCTCCCTTTCCTCACCCTACTGTCCTCCATAAATGCCATTCAGTTTGTCCTTGTCTTAGCAACCTAATGCTTCAACCCCTTGAACAGTCCAACAAGTGGATGCTCTCTGAGAGGACTGGTTTGAATTGTGAGGATGACCACACAATTTATTTTCATAATGAGCCAAATGTATTGGTTTTGTGAACTATCCAGGGCGGCAGGTAACCTAGTGGTCAGAGTGTTAGGCCAGTAATGAAAGGTTTCTTTATCCAATCCCTGAGCCGACAAGGTGAAAAAAACCTGTCTGTGTCCTTGAGCAAGGCACTTAACCCTAATTTGGTCCCTGGGGGGGTCCTAATCTGATGTTCTGTATTTATTGAATATAATCTGAATCCTATTATTTTAAATGGCCAATTTGGGTTTAATCAATTAGCTTAGATTCTCAGAGATCAAATAATATTCAAACAAAATAATGTTTCAGGAATGCTAATCATATCTGTTACTAACTACAGAAACGATTTCAGAACAATCTGAGATGGTGGGAACGACCCTGGTAGCTGTAATGACTGACAGCCACCCAGAGAGGGCGCAACTGCACCACTAACGCAGATATTCCTTTCTCTTTGCCACTACTATATTACCAGAGACCTAAGGGTTATGTGGATGTATCCTGGAGGTTTGGTTAACTGTGATAAAAGGAGAGTACTAATGGTATTGTGGCCCTGCAATAAACTAGTCCTTGTACATCAAGCTGCCTCACTACAGAAACAGGAGATGGACTCCTTTTAGCTGTTCCATCTACTTTATGATAATGTGTGTGTGTGTGTGTGTGTGTGTGTGTGTGTGTGTGTGTGTGTGTGTGTGTGTGTGTGTAGATGCTGCAGGACTGTGCGAAGGCACGGAGGGAGGTGGATCTTCACCGTAGGGCGTCGCCCTGTTCAACTATCGTACGCATCATCGACGTCTACGAAAACCTCTACCAGGACAGGAAGTGTCTGCTCATGGTCATGGAATGGTGGGTACACACACACACACTAGGAGATGACACAGCCAAATACAGACAGAAGCATGTCTGTTCTATGAAATATATTCCCAATGAAATGTATTGTCTAATATTAATTCCCTCTGTTATGCTGTGCATGGAACTGACATGCAGGATGGTTGATTACTCTGGTGTTCAAATGAAAGGAATTAAACAGTCTATAATGAGCACCACAGCAGCGGCAACTCAGACAGCGGTGTAGCTGCTGGTTGTGTAGCTGCTGGTTGTATAGCCTACTGTAGCTGCTGGTTGTGTAGCTGCTGGTTGTATAGCCTACTGTAGCTGCTGGTTGTGTAGCTGCTGGTTGTATAGCCTACTGTAGCTGCTGGTTGTGTAGCTGCTGGTTGTATAGCCTACTGTAGCTGCTGGTTGTGTAGCTGCTGGTTGTATAGCCTACTGTAGCTGCTGGTTGTGTAGCTGCTGGTTGTATAGCCTACTGTAGCTGCTGGTTGTGTAGCTGCTGGTTGTATAGCCTACTGTAGCTGCTGGTTGTATAGCCTACTGTAGCTGCTGGTTGTGTAGCTGCTGGTTGTGTAGCCTACTGTAGCTGCTGGTTGTGTAGTCTATTGTAGCTGCTGGTTGTGTAGCTGCTGGTTGTGTAGCCTACTGTAGCTGCTGGTTGTATAGCCTACTGTAGCTGCTGGTTGTGTAGCTGCTGGTTGTGTAGCCTACTGTAGCTGCTGGTTGTGTAGCCTACTGTAGCTGCTGGTTGTGTAGCTGCTGGTTGTGTAGCCTACTGTAGCTGCTGGTTGTGTAGCCTACTGTAGCTGCTGGTTGTGTAGTCTATTGTAGCTGCTGGTTGTGTAGCTGCTGGTTGTGTAGCCTACTGTAGCTGCTGGTTGTATAGCCTACTGTAGCTGCTGGTTGTGTAGCTGCTGGTTGTGTAGCCTACTGTAGCTGCTGGTTGTGTAGCCTACTGTAGCTGCTGGTTGTGTAGCTGCTGGTTGTGTAGCCTACTGTAGCTGCTGGTTGTGTAGCCTACTGTAGCTGCTGGTTGTGTAGTCTATTGTAGCTGCTGGTTGTGTAGCTGCTGGTTGTGTAGCCTACTGTAGCTGCTGGTTGTATAGCCTACTGTAGCTGCTGGTTGTGTAGCTGCTGGTTGTGTAGCCTACTGTAGCTGCTGGTTGTGTAGCCTACTGTAGCTGCTGGTTGTGTAGCTGCTGGTTGTGTAGCCTACTGTAGCTGCTGGTTGTGTAGCCTACTGTAGCTGCTGGTTGTGTAGTCTATTGTAGCTGCTGGTTGTATAGTCTACTGAAGGACCTCCTGTAGCGCTCTCTGGCCCACCGTGGTGGGATCAGTCTGTGACTGAAAGTGCTCCTCTGCATCATAACCATAGCGTGCAGAGGGTGGGTGATGTTGTCCATGATGGCCAGCAGTTTGGCCAGGAACCGTCTCTCCGCCACCTCCTCTAGAGTGTCCAGGCTAATCCCCAGAACACAGACTGGTAGAAGGTATGCAGTAGATTGCATCATCCACCCCGATGTTGCGCTGGTATGCAAACTGCAGGGGGTCCATTGATGAACACACCAGGGGTCTGAGGTGAGCGAGGACTAACCTTTCCAGGGTCTTCATGATGTGGGATGTTAGCGCTACAGGTCTGAAGTCATTCAGGACAGTGGGGTGTGCCTTCTTGGGCACTGGGACGAGGCAGGATGTTTTCCACAGCACAGGGACCCTTTCCAGGATCAGGCTAAGGTTGAAAAGACGCTGGAGTATTCCACACAGTTGGTCAGCACAGACCCTAAGCACCCTTGGGCTGATGCCATCAGGGCCTGCCGCTTTCCACTGATGTAGTCTCTCCAGCTTCTCTTCACTTGGTTGTTGGTGAAAGCCAGCCCAGGTGGGGAGGTGGGGGGAAGGGGGGTGTTGAGGATCAGTCCAGGGGGAGCAGGGACGGAGGTGGGGTCACTGATTGTCTCAGCAGAGGTGCTGTGAGCAAAGTGGGGGTGGGATAGCCGTGAGGGTGTGTGGTCTGGGGAGCTGGAGGGGAGGTGGACAGGGCCAGTATCGAACCTGTTAAAAAATTGGTCCAGCTCATTGGCTCTGTCCTGGGTCCCCTCCGTCTGCCCACTGTTTGACTTTTTGAAGCCAGTGATATTTCTCATACCCTTCCACACCTCTCTTACCTGGCTCTGCCTCAGCTTGTCCTCCATCTTCTCCTTATACACTCTCTTCCCCTCAGCAATCCACAACTTCAGCTCCCTCTGGACGCATTTCAATTTGTCCTTGTCCCCCTCCTTGAAGGCCCTCTTCTTCTCATTCAGCAGGGCCTTCAGGTCGCTGGTGACCCAGGGTTTATTATTTGGAAAACAGCGTACCTTCCTGGTGGGTACAGTGTTGTTATATAGTCTGTTATGCAGTCAGTGAGTCCATCGATGTCCTCCCCATGAGCCTCACAGAGCACATCCCAGTCTGTTGTTTCAAAGCAGTCCTGTAGGGCCTCATTCACCTCCGGGGACCATCTCCTAATGGTCCTGGTGGTTGCAGGTTGCTGTTGGACCATAGGCCTGTAGAGTGGGGTGAGGTGGACAAGGTTGTGGTCCGATCTACCGAGGGGAGGGAGTGCAGTGGAGTTGTATGCATCCTTCACATTAGCATATAACAAGTCCAGAGTTTTATTATTCCTGGTTGGGCACTTCACAAACTGTTTGAACGTAGGCAGCGTTGAAGAGAGAGAACACTATAACAATGTATAGTGTACATATTCAGCCATCCACCCATACTATGCAATGTCTTTTTATAGCTTTTTGCCCTCCAGACTTCTTGTATTTCTATACTTTTTCATACTGCCGCTCTATGTATCATGTATCTGTCTTTTGTGTA